>JBAGKK010043247.1:0-10416 GCA_037177015.1 Euceroptres primus | reverse complement strand
AGAATTATTTCTTGTGAAAAGGGTAAATCTGTTAAAAAGATGTAACATAGTGACATTATTTTTTACAATCACTTGTTTCTAAAAATTCTCATAGAGTTCTAAAAAACAAATATTTACTTCTCTTTTTAGGAATTGATAAAATCCCACATTCGTTTTTTAATTTTCTCACTTTCTTTATTAAATATCGGCTTGTACCAATCTCTCGAGCAATCTTTTTGTAAGGCCAATTGTCTGGCAAAAGTGTCAAAATTTGCATCTTTTCTTCTTTAGTAGTATTACATCTCTTTAAAAGTCCTGAGCGCTTTGAGAACATTAAACATGATTTAATTTTTAGGAATCAATAAAATGAGTCGCAAGCATAATCGCGAGCCCTAGGGGCGCTCAAACTTATTTTATTAAGAGAGAAGTTTAAGTTTCATGCTGAAATTGCTCAAACTTGCGAGTGAAGCGAGCCGCGCGCGAAGCGCGCGATGAAAATGCGCCCGCGCCCCCGACGGGGGCCGAGCAGATTTTTTAATGAAATTTTTTCAAAAATCCAAACCTTTTAATTTCAGGGCTTAAAAGCTCTCGAAAAAGACTGTAAATGATCTTTAGAACATTTTATAATTTGTCCAAAATTCAAAAAGTTAGAGCATTTTCAAAATTTTGAAGAACAATTTTTCAAAAATTACAGAAATTAGAATGAATATTCTTTTTAATTCTCAAACAGCTTTATAAATTATCTCAATATCATTTTTCAATTCGTCTGAAATTTAAAAAAGTTAGAGCTTTTTCTAAATTTAAAAAAAAAAGTTCTGGAAATTGAAGATAAATTCCAGAACTTTTTTTTTTAAGTTAGAAAATGCTCTAACTTTTGAATTTCAGGCGAATTGAAAAATGATATTGAGATAATTTATAAAGCTGCTTGAGAATTACAAAGAATATTGATTAAAATTTCTGTATTTCTTAAAAGATTATTGAGAAATCTCATTTCTTGTTCCACCCAAAATTCAAAAAGTTGGAGCAATTTTAAAATTTTTTAGTATCACTTTTTCAAAATTATAAGAGTCTAGAATCTAAAATCAAGTTTTTGTATGAAATTTAAAAATCAGTCCACCTCAATTGAGTACGTTCTCCTCGGAAATTTATTTCAGAAGACATTCAAGGTACGAAGAAAGTTTCTTTTTTGACAAACCTAAAAAATCAATATTAAAGTTTTCTTCACATATTTATTTTTCTTTTTGAGGTTATATTCAAGCACGCTGCACGAGACTTGGAGCAAATTTGAACAAATTAATTTCGCATTCATAAAATTACATAAAATACTTACAGTTTAGTAACAGTAAATTATGAGGAATAAAATTGACTCTGCGCGAAGTGCATCGAATAGTCCGCGCGCCGTAGGCGCGCTCAAGCTAGCGAGCGAAGTGAGCCCCGCGCGCATGGCGCGCCAGGAGAATGTGCCCGCGTCCGCGAAGAGGGCCGGGCAGATTTTTTAAAGCCTGTTTGCTATCTATGAAGTGGTACTTTTTAGGGCTAATTTCATACTGCCTTTAAAAGAGTTTTGGCGGCAGTTTTGAGATCCGCACACATCAGAACTGACGTACAAATTTTTTTTCATGTCTACGCCGTAAAAGATTAATTAAAAAACCAAAGCCTAACATCGTGTCAAAAGCTAATTTTGTGTTATTAAATTACTATTAATCCAAGAAAAATAGGAGGGAGAAAGTAAGAAACTGCCATAAAAATGTTCCAAATGTTTTGATAAAAGACTCTGCAACATTTAATTGCCCTTTTGAATATATAGAGGACACCGATCACTGCCTATCGTATTTAAATGATAAACAAATATTTTAGGTTATTCTATCACGTCATTCAAATTTCTTTTCATGACAACTTGTTTGAATGAATTTAAAAAGATTCAAGCAGATTCAAGATAAAAGTGTAATAGGAAGAGATACGTCAAATGTATGTATGAAGATGATTAATATCAAATGTATGAAGATGATTAATACTATTCTTGATTTCTGTCGACCCTGTACCCACATTGCCCATGAGTATATCCGTCAAGATGATTCCCAAAATACCTCGTCTGATCAAAGTACGCATTAGGGTGTGTCACGGATGGTGGGCGACGAAGACGATATCGTCATGGAACGTATAGAAAAGTTGCACCCGGCACACTGCATCGTCCACTGAGAAGGAGGTAGTGGTAAAACGCCAGGCTCGCGAAGTGTGAGAGGGACGTGCATACTAGCATGGGAAAACTAACTTGCCGGAAAGAGAGAGAAAAATGGCGAGATCGTGCGTTTCTGGAGTCGTTGAGATGCCGAAAATAGCGTCCTGATACGATGACGCCCTGGCCGGACCGATTCTAGATTTTAGTCACTTCGCAAACTCGAAAGGGAGACAAGCTCCTCTTCATTTGATAGTGTTCTGAAGAAAGGTTCAGATAAACTAAAAGCCGATTTCATAAGAAGGGTGCAAAGTCAAATCGTCGACTACGAAGCAACAAAAAGAAACACAGGACTGAACTCTCGAAGAATGGCGGACGTAGATAGTGTAGTGTATACGACGACGGAACGCAAAGTTCGTAAAGTGAAGAAAACTTCAAAGCGTCGTGAAAGCCACGACCAGAATGCAGAAGTTACGATCACCGAGGTGGACAGTACGCCAAACAATCACCACCAAGCCATCGAAGATGTGTATGTGCTGGCTGGCCGACAATTGTCCGCCAATTTCTTGCTATTTATTTTCCCTTCAAGATAAAACTTTTCTTCATGTCTTCGTGAGGTGCCACCCGAAAGACCGTGTGAAATTTGGTAGAGAAATACTTGTGTCATTGTGTCGCTAAAAATGTGTTTCTCGTAAAAATATTTTATCAAATTATTTAGCGATCTGTATTTTCTAGCAGCAAAATTATTCAATTATTGAAAATAGTATCTAAAGATTGTGCGCCTTGTGCACTAGCCCAGGCGGAAAAATTATGCATAGTGACCAAAATTATACACAACTTTTTTCACTATATATAATTAATACCTATATAATTAATACCTATATATAATATTAATACCTTAATGCCTCTTATACCTAGGTATAAGAGCCATTAAGGTATTAAGATATTGGAGGTAAACTCTAAAAAATGGGAGAAACGTTACTGAATTGCATAAATAATTGGAATTATAATATTTATCTTTCTTTAAAAAATTTTTGTACATCTTTAAGGGCATGTGATACGTTATGATGTCACGAATTACCGACGGGTTATAAAAAACATTCGGCAACCCTATTTTAAAAAAAAAACAAAGATATGAAGTTAAAACTTAAGAGAATGATAGAAAATATGATAGGGCACATCTTCTATGTGTCATTTTTTCAAAATTTGGAAAAAAGATTTAAAAAAATATATTTTTTTAAAATGTTGAAAAAATGACACATAACAGATATGACCATTCATATTTTCTAACATTCTCTTAACTCTTGTCTCTCGCTAGAGAGACAAAAGTCATAAGCTAATGATAAGTCAGTAAACCTGAAATTCAGAAATCATGGACAAATATGCATATTTAACTTTTCTTTTTGACTAACGAAAATTACTCATGACAGACTAGAAAGAGCCTAGCGCCAATACTGGCTTTGTCACGTCCGACTAGTCATGTATTGTTAGACTCGCGATGTCTTGGCGCGGTAAAGTTTTGCTAGAAGTTTAACTTGTAACTTTCTTCTATCTAGTCCCAGTCTTGGTGCTAGTTACCAAATCGACATGAACTTGGAATATAAAGTCTACTTAGTCCCAGTCTAGGTGATTCTCAGAATTACTGCTTTTGCTTAGAGCAAAGTGATGACGTGATTCAAAAAAAAAAAATAATTTTAATATGAAGTATTTAATTGATTTCATAATTGTATGATTATTTAAATTGACATGTGTGTGTGTTTGTGTGTATGTGTGACGTGGAACGAAGAAACCAGCCTTATGACCGAAAATGAGTTTATGAGAAAAAGCGGATCAAAGTGAAAGAAAGACGAAGGAAGACAAAGGGGCGCAGGTACAACTTTGAGCTCCAGAAAATTCAATTTTGATCGTGAAGCAATGGAGACTTTCTTATTCGATAGGGGAAATCTTCATTATTTAGAATAAATAAAAACCTGAAAATCGATTTTTCGGTCATAAGGCTGGTTTATATATATAGAAATTTTCGTGAGAAGCTGGCCGCGTCACAGCCGGGGAGCCAGGCTTTAAGGTGGGAGCTGGTCGGGCTTCCTGGGCTTACGCTGGACAGCCTAATACGCTCGGCATTAAAAAATTTTTTTCA
The DNA here is from genome assembly GCA_037177015.1 of Euceroptres primus. Classification (NCBI taxonomy): domain Eukaryota; kingdom Metazoa; phylum Arthropoda; class Insecta; order Hymenoptera; family Figitidae; genus Euceroptres; species Euceroptres primus. The sequence continues at coordinate 6,124 of JBAGKK010043247.1, read as the reverse complement.
CGGGGAAAAGACAAAGTTGTTTGTTTTATTTTTAAAATAAAAGAATATCCGAAACTATAATGAATTATGTGGATTCTTGTTATTAAAATTATTTAGCAACCGCTAATATTATCCATTTGGATGTCAACTTCAATGAAATGCCGTATCAACGCTTTTAAAAAAAAGATAAAAGAAAATTTCTTTTAATATAGATGTTTTAACGCTTATTTCAAAAATAAAATTTTATATTCTATTGGAGGTGGGATTCGAACCAACAATGTAACGCACCGCAGTCCTGAACCTAAATAACTTAATACTAACGCACTGCAATTTTGTTTCTAAGGTTTTCTTTAAACCAACAGCAGCAAAATACTATATATTCTAGATACTCTATTGTATTTCTTGGATGAATAACTACATTTTTTAATCAATTTTTCTCTATAAAACCACCTTTCTTCACTCTTGAGACTTCGAAAATAAGGAAAAAATTTTAATTTCAAAACTAAAATAGTTTTAATGTAAATAAGTTTTATTTGAGGACACAAGGCTCAAAAAATATTGACCCCTGAATTCCGATAAAAGACACCCTTATGGCACCCCCGAGTTTAGAAAAATGCTTAAAAATGTAAAACTTCTGCCAATGAAAAGGTTATTGATGAATTTTAAAGTTCTGGAAAAAGTGTCTTCCTTTAAACTGTCTTCTAACCCCATTGCCACCTTCAAGACTTTTAAAGGCATTTGATATTTCAAGATACTTACATTAACAGTTTTTATGTTTTTCGGATTTTTTGTTCTTAGTAATAAATATTTTTTTCTGAAACTTTGCAAACTAGTAAAAAATATTAAAACAGATGTAAATTTTGTAAATACGCTATTGTTTGTTACTTTGTTTAGATAAATTAAAATTAATTTTTGTTCTTTAGATCTAATAATTTTTTGAATTACCCAGGTCTCAATAATAATCTGTCCATTTCCATTAGTATCTATGTCTTTTATTATGTCTGAAAGCTTCAGCGAAAAAGACTTTTTAATACGAAAATTCCCGAAAATATAAAATCGATTAAGGTAGGTCTCTCACTATCGCTAAACATAATTTGATTGATAGCATAAATGAATACCACAAACTTTATCCCCCTAAATCTTTTTTAAAAGAATTTTTGATGACCCACCTTTAATACTTAAACAAACGTGACCAGTTTGGTCGCCACAATAGGAAAAAATCGGGCTTCTGGACAAATCAATTTTCAGCTTACAATTTTTAACCGATTTCCAATTTTTTTGTTTCCATTTGAAAGTGTATGAAATTCTGTAACGTTACAAAAGACGACATTTTCAAAAGAGGTTCTCAAAAATTTGTTATTTAACAAATAAAGTGGCTGCTATTTTGTCAAAAAACTTTTGACTTTGTCAACAATCATTAGAATCAAAGCAAAAACTCTTTAAAAATGACGTTCACCGGCATTAGATGTATGGAATATATTTTCGAGTTGTTACAAGCAAATTAGTAGACAAAAGTTGTGTCTTCAGAATTGACAAGACGTAAATGCTTTAAACGTATATTTTTGGGCAGTAATGGATGTAAAATAATGTTTACTTGATGTGGGAATAATGTGTAAATCAATTCTCAATTGCTTATAACAAATTTATAAACAAACACGTAATTCGACCATTTTTCAATAAATAGATTTCGTTTTTTTCAGCAGCAGCAGCTACAAGAATCTTGCCAATGGTACTCTGCTGTAATTATTTGTTGTTAGACAACAATTATACATTATTTAAACAAATTTAATTATTAAATGCATGATTTGACCATTTTTCAGTAGACAAATTTCGTTTTTTTAACCAAATCAACGTCAAATTTTTTGCCGATGGCTGTTCGCAATAATATTTTGCTTTTATTTAACAATTATTTATGATCTAAACAAATTTAAATAAACAAATTCATAATTCAACCATTTTTCAGTAGAAAGATTTCGTTTTTCATCTAAATCAATGTCAAATTTCATGTCAATGACCTTTCGCTGTAGTATTTCGCTTTTAAGCAACAAACATAACATAACAAATTTAATTAACAAATTCATAAATTATTCATTTTTCAGTAGATAGGTTTCTTGTTTTCTTCGAAATCAACAACAAGGACTTCACCAATGGCTCCTCGCTGAAAAACTTCACAGTTGGACAACAATTGCATATTTTTTAAGCAAATTTAATAAACAAATTCATAATTTGACTATTTTGAAGTAAAAATATTTCATTTTTTTCAGTCAAATCAATTTGAAACTTGTCAGTGGCCTTTTACTGTTATATTTTGCTGTTAGATATCAATAGGTCATTATTTTTAAAAAATGTAATTACTAAATTCATAATTTAAGAATTTTTCAATGGATGGGTTTCGTTTTATTAGCAGATTACAAAATTCAGAATACTAAGAAATTTTTTCTAATGTTTGTTTTAAAGGTATTTGATACATAATGATGTCACGAATTACCGACCGATTTTTTATTTATATTCAGCGGATTTATTAAGAGGGAAATTATATTTATAATACTGGAATTTGAGGAAATAATAAAGAACATATCAAGGAATCGATGTTTGGTGCGTTTCAATTTTTATTTTGAAATTTTTTTTTTTCGAAACTGAACCTTTCTGTCTTAATAAATCCGCTGAATGTAAATCAAAAATCGGTCGGTAATTTGTGACGTCATTGTGTATCACATACCCTTAAGGATACTTAAGGATACTTTTTCGTGCCACTTGACTGGCACGAAAAATCTGAGCCAAAACTGGCAAGATCAAATGCTGTTCGATTTTTATGAAACTCGGCTCTCGGGAGTTTTTTGGATCGCTGAGTACAAATTTGAGATCAAAATTCCAAACTTCGAAATGGATGATCAAAATATGTTTGCAGAAATTTTAAAAAATTCAATGAAATGGTGGATATTTATGAAAGTATATAATAGGCAGTTTTTAAAAATTCAAAATAGCGGATTCAATATGGCGACAGAAAATTTGAAAAATTGAATAAATTATTTGAGGTCAAAATTTTTAAATTCAAAATGTTGGATGCAATACAGAAATTTTGAAAAATTCAGTAAATTTGCGGATTTCATTGAAAGACAGTTCTAGGAGGGTTCTCAGGTCGCTGAATATGATTTTTATATAAAAATCGCAAAATTTAAAATGTCACATCCAATCTGGCAAACCAAAATTTTGAAAAATGCAATAAATTGTCCGATTTCAATGGAATTTAATAATAGGAGGCTTTTTGGGTCGCTAAGTACCTATTCCTGGTTCCGTTCTCGAGAAAAGAAGATTCCAATAACACAGGAACTCTTTCGGAGCGGGAATACCTGCAGTACTTTCAGACTAGTGAAATAGAGTCTAATTTCTATAGCTAATCTATGGACCTATATCTTTCTCATTCTATCCTTCTTCCGCAATAAATTTTCTCGCTCAGGTGACATTTAAAGGGCATATACTACCTACAGATATCAATTACATTAATATGTACAAGCATAGTTTGTATGAGGAGTGACTATATTGAGGAGCCTTTTCGGAACTCTTTAATAAAAGTATGACCAGGTAGAGAGCCTTCAAATTTATAGATAAAATTTTTTCAATTTTGAAATTAGCGCTTTGAAAGACTAAAATTCATATTCAGCAGATCGTGGCGATTCCAAATATCCAAAATTTACTATGAAAAGTTTAAAATTAGAATGAATCTAACACAACATTCGAAAATAATATTGTTAAAAGAATGTAAATAATATTAACAATAGTATTTTCTTTATGTTACTTTCAAGTCTATTACATTAAATATTTTTAAAAAATGTAAAATTAGTATTTTTCATGTATCTGAAAAATCGCTAGAGATACGCAAAAATGGATAACATTTTTGGATTCACCATCATGGAATATACTGTCTACATAATAAAATAAAATATAAAAACGTAAATGCCAATAAAAATAAATATATTGGTGATAAGTAAATAATTTTAAGCAATGAAAGAAGGGATTAGCATCCTTCGGTTATATGACGGTCAGGGCCGACCGGCGCAGCAGGACCCAATGCCGATTTTACCTGCACAAATCAAAATTTTCGTGGTCCCCGGCGACCATAATATACCACTTTTAGATCACTTTTAGACTAAGTCTTATGCCTGCTATCTATACGTGGTATAAATCTGGTATATATTTTCACAAGGGTATTAGCGACTTTCACAGAAATCGACCAAATTTATTATATTTTTCATAATTTCGATCGCTATAATGGCTTCGCGATTTTGAATTTTACAATTTTGACCTCAAATTCATATTCAGCGACCAGAAAACCACCCTAGTACCTACATTTATAAAAATTCGCCATTTCATTGAATTTTGCAAAATTTGGGGCGCCATATTGGATGCGCCATTTTAAATTTTACAATTTTGACCTCAAATTCGTACTTGGCGACCCGAAAAGTCCTCTAGTACCAAGTTTCATAAAAATCGTCCAATTTATTAAATTTTTTATAACTTTCAGCCGTCATATTTGGTTCGCCATTTTGTATTTTGGAATGTTGACGTAAAATTTGTGTACAGCGACACGAAAAACCGAGTTTTATGAAATTCTTGCTGTCAGGAGGAAAATAAAACGATGTGCGCAGAAATGCATCACTGCCAGTTATGGCACATCTTTTTCTTGACGCAGAGGTGCGTCAATGCCAGTCAAGTGGTTAAACTAATTTGGTTTAACATGTTCACAATTCAGCTATTTTCTAGAAGATAGATTTCTGTTTGATTAACTGGAATGTCTTTCGCCAATTTCCCTTTTCTCTGATACTTTGTCAGATTACAAGAAAAATCTAAATAATTATCTGTGGAGGAAGGGTCAAGAAAGAGTCCCCTTGCTACGGTTTTTTAGTTTTTGGGAATTGGTTTCTCAAGTTTCTTAAATAAAGGTCGGCGGAAACTAGCAAAAAATGAAGTAAGTCTTCGTTTATGTTAATTGGAAAAATTTCTTTAGTTGTTTCGAATAAAAGAAAACGAAATCTTTCTACTGAAAAATGGTCAAATTATGTATTTGTTTCTTAAATTTGTTTAAAAGATGTGAAATTTTTGTCCAACGAACAAGTTTTTCAGCAAAGAACCATTGATGAAGTCGTTGTTGTTGATTTTGCAGAAAAAACGAAACCTATCTACTAATGAATAATTAAATTATGAATTTCTCAATTAAATGTCTTTAAATAATAAATGTTTGTTGCCTAAAAGCAAAATACTACAGCGAAAGGCCATCGACAAGAAATTTGACGTTGGTTTGGCTGAAAAAAACGAAATCATTCTACTGCAAACTGGTTAAATTATGAATTTTTTCATTTAAATTTATTTAAATAATAAATAATTGTTGCTTAAAAGCAAAATATTACTGCGAACAGACATCGGCAAGAAATTTGACGTTCATTTGGTTGAAAAAAAAACGGAATCCGTCTACCGAAAAATGGTCAAATTATGTATTTGGTAATTAAATTTGTTTCAATAATGTATAATTGTTGTCTATCTATTGAAAAATGATCAAATTACGAGTTTGTTTATAAATTTTTTATAAACAATTCATAATTGATGTCTGCCTTTTTCCCACACGAAGTAAACATTATTTTACTTCCATTCCTGTCCAAAAGCATTAAAGCACTTAAGTATCGTCAAATCTGAAGACACAACTTTTTTCCACTAATTTGTTTATAACAATTCGAAAACATATTTCATACATCTGACGCCGGTGGATGTCATTTTTAAATCTCCCGGCTAAGTTCTTAATCAAGCAATTGTCTACTTATCACCTGACCAGCCTCTGATTGGATTCTTTAGCTAGAAATAAGCCTGGCCAGCTCCCAAACAACATCCAGCTGGACTCTTTAACAAAAAAATGAGCCCGACCACTCCTCGACCAGATCCTCGCCTGGCTCTTGAACAAAACATTAGACCGACCAGCCCCCGAGTAGCAATCTTGTTGAAACAGGACCAACCTGGGCTCAAACATGGCACATGCAAAAAGTTGGTCAAGTTTGGTCAAAGAACCGCACACTGAATGTGCGGTTCTTTGCCGAGCGAAATACTGCTTCCAGGAAGTAGTTTATACATACTAACACATTCAAATTTGGGCAAGGGG
>JBAGKK010043236.1:0-10417 GCA_037177015.1 Euceroptres primus | reverse complement strand
CGTCGAATCGACGAAAATATCGACCACGAAAAACGACGTTGATTCGACGTCGTATCGACGATACATTTCTGACTGGGCTAGTTCTATTGGTCCGGCATCTTAGTCCTTTTAGCGCTATTTTCTCCCGCCAAATAGTTTTCCTCCCGCCTATTGAGTTTTTGTTTCCAGCTAGAATGTTATCGAATTGACTATTGAGTTTTTGTTTCCAGCTAGAATGTTATCGAATCATCTCGGTTCGCAGTACCGTATCCTTTACTCCTTTTCCCCTTACCTTTAAGTGGTACAAATTATTCTTTCTATTCTCTTGCCATTTATTTTTATAATTATTGCTAGTTAATTATTGAGTGTTATTAGGACCATCTCAAACACATTTGGTAATATAAAAATAGGTATTCCCAAAAAAAAATTTATGTTGATTTTAGAATTTTTGGAAAATTGGAAAATGTTTTTAATTGGAAAATTGACAACTGTTTTTTGCATATTCAAACAATGCAAACAACCAAAATTTTAAAAAAATTCAATTTTTAAAAAATTCTAAAAACAACAAAAAATATTTTTTGAATATCTATTTTTATATTATTGTTTATTATCAAAAACTGTACCTGCAAAAAATTTTCTGTCATTTTCACGCCCATAGTAAAATTTTTTTGAAAATATCAGTTTACTCAAAATTCAGTTTCTCGAAAACAAAATAAATCGCCTGTTTGCTATTCAATGATTTTATTGTAAAAAACCTCAGCTTTCTTCCTAGAATATTAAAAAAAAATCAAAAGTTCCCATCTTAAAAAAAAGTCGATTCTATTTTTGATTTTGATTAATCACGGTCTAATTTAGAAATTTTAGAAAAATTCTTATAATCAATCGAAAGGTCAGGAAAAAATCTGTCATGAACGTCCTAGCTAAATTTTTAAAAATTATTTACGAAAGGAGCAAATATTCTCGTAGCAGAGAGGATGCACCAAAAACTTCAAAATTTCACCCCTTCTAACTTGGCTACTTTTTGATAAAACAGGAAAATATTTTTCGGTAAACTTACCATCCAGTAGGACAGCACTTACTCTAATTCCTTATATTACGAAATATAGATGACGCACAGTGGTCGAAAATCGTCAAAAGCTGGTCAAAAGTAAAAGCTATAATTCTACGAACTGGAAATTTGGCATATAGGAGTTTTTTGGGTCGCTCATTACGAATTTGAGGTTAATATTGCAGAATTCAAAATGGCGAATTCAATATGGCGGACAGGTTTTGTGAAAACTTTCTCAATTTTAACGAAAATCAGTATAGAGGGGTTTTTCAAAAGTCCTTCGTCTACCAACGAATTAATATCATCTTATATATTTTTCTATCTTTGATGAGTTTTTCGGCATTTTGTGTACGATCTTTTACAATTTTACCTTTATGTTTCTCTCGATAATAGCAGTTATATGACCTCTTGCTATATAATTTGTGATTGTACGGGCTATGTTTTTATTCTTAAGTGCGTATTTGATATAATTATTCTCCTTGATAATTTTATTACTTTATTGCCTCCTCATAAAGGAAGCTTTGTAAAGATTTATAAATAAAATTTTAATAAAGTAAAATTTTCAAATCTCATTTTTTGACATTTCTCAACCTAATTCGACGCCAGGGATCCGAAAATGAGGTTTTTAAGAAGTGTCCGTGGGTCTCAGTCTGTGTGTGTGTGTCAGTGTGTGTGTGTGTGTGTGTGTGTGTCAACAATGCCTTTTTAATCATATCTATCAAACGAGTTAAGCTAGGGCCACGACATTTAGAGGAATTGTAGTCCCATATGATGTCCAAAATTTATCCAGTTTCGAGACAGATCAGATAAGAAGATATATTTTTGATTTTAGCCCCTTCCATGAGGGATTTTTCGAAAACGGTTGCTTCTTTCTTGATGTCCCTTTCGCGGTTCGACAAAGCATAACAAGAATTCACTTACTTTCGTTTCAAAATCAAATGCACGAAAGTTATACAGCTTTTAGTATTCCACATACAATTTTTCAAGGGAGGCGCTCCGTCAGGTACACAAGAATTTTCTCAGAGATGGTTGTCTTTTTCTAGGCGTTCCATTCACTATTCAATAGAGCTAGGTAATAGCTCAAAACATAGTTTTCGTTTTTTTTTTAAATTTAAAATAAAAAAAAATTGTACAGCTCTTTTTGTGTCAGGGCCAGTGTTTTTTTAGGACGCTCGGAAAGATTTTTTACATTTTTGTATAAAATTAAATGCGTTAAAGTTAGACAATTTTTTGTTCCTTTCCTAAAATTTGGGTTTTGACACTAACGCCTGTATGCAGTGTCAACCTTCAAATACACATTTTTCTACCAAAAAAGATTGATGCTAATTCATTAAATATTTTGATACAATAAACAGTAAATTTGATAAATTCCAAATTTGAGACCGTTTCAAATGGTAAGATTTATTTATTTCATGTTTTTAATATATGTCAGTTCACACATAAAAAATAAAAAGTTTCACTTCAAAAATATTCCAGAAACATTTAATAAAAAATTTAAGTGAATTGCAAAAATTGAATAAATAATTACGATAATATTTTAGTTTTAATTTAAATTATTTGTAACTAAATTTAAATAAAATTTGAAAACTGAAACTAATATTAACTCAAATATTAATTATATTATTTATCCATATTATATAAAAAGGAAACATTAAATTTCAAAAATTTAAAACTTGACGTTAAGGATAACGAATCTACTCTTCAAATTATACGCGTTCAACTACTGAAGTAGTTGAACAGTAGAATATATAGTGATAATAATAATAATAATATATAATAATATAATAATAATAATATAATATAATAATATAATAATAATATATAATTCGCTTATCAGGTTATGTAGGTTTATGTTTTCCATGGACAATAGCATTGTTCAGCAATGTTTATGTTTATTATACGCGTTCGACTACTGAAGTAGTTGAACAGCAGAATATATAGTGAATGTTTAAAATGGGTTTTTCAATTATAATAACTGCACTTTACTTTTTTTAAGTTTCAAAACTGTTTTAATATCAAATAAACAGAGTCAGAAAACAGAAGCAGAACTAACATAACCCAACCTGAGATACCAATAAAAGCGCCAAAGTTTGAAATTTTGATCATAATTGATAATAATTCAATTGAATACATTTTATGAATTTCGTACATAGAACTTATTTATATTTTATACATCATTTTATTGGTATTTTCTAACTCCAGTTTCTTGTAATTATTACAGTTGCCTGTACTAAAATTATGTATCAAGGCGTTAACCGTTAATAAACTAAACTAAGTTAAAAATAAAAGTAAATAAAAATAAAAGTAAAAAATAAGTGGGAAATAAATTTATTCTTATTATTCAATTTAAGCATTATTTATATATATATATTCATGTGGATTATTTACATTCTAAATATAAATAATTCAATTTTTTCAGATCAAGAAACTTATTCTTCGACTTGTCTGCAATGTCTTAGGTAGATTTTTTACTTAAATATGTAATATATCAATATATTTATGCACGTATATAATTATATATGTAACCGAACAATCAAATAAAATTCATATTAAATAAAAATAATCATGTTTAGAACCTTAGACGTCGACTCCGTTATTTTGATCTCCTGTGGTATCTTCTGTGATTTCATCAGAAATCACATCATCATCTGAATCCTCGCTATCGTCAGAATAAAGGATATCTGACGACTGACCTTATTCTTTTTCATAAAAGTTTCTTCTTGTTCTTTGTTAGAGTCAATCAGGTTAGTTGCTGATTTTGAGATGAGTTTCCAATCATGCGATAGGAAACAAAGCTTTCCAGCTGTAGTCAACGTTAAACGGTGTCGTCCATTCCTGTGAATACGTCCATGAGTGCTAAATGAACGTTCTGTCGCAGCAGAGGTAGTGGATCACTCGTCGATTTTGCAAGAGTACTTTGTTACATTCAGTAACACATCTTGCGAATCCAGATTCATAAAGTGAGCTGTTTGAATAAAAAATTCGATGGCATCAGCATTTTTTTCATCTGACAGTTTGAACTTTGGCGGCCTTTCTGATCCATCAACAGCATTACCATCGTCTTCATCCATTTGATAAGCTGGGTCAAGCAAGAAGGCAGCATAATTGATTCTTTTCAAAACAAATTCGTTCCTAAACTTAGTTGATTCCAAGATATATTCTTTCTCATCTTCCTATAAAAAAGTATCAGGCAAAACCCTTTTTAACACGTATTCTATGTCATGGAATGCTCGAACAACTTTGTGAATCTTTGGCTCATCGCTTACCAGCTCAATTGTCCATTTTACAATTGGTCGCATTATGTCAGCGAGGTTTTCAATCCTATTCCAAAAAACAGGTGATGAAAGCAGATCTTGCAATTGATTAGGAACATTCACATCTCATTTTACAGCCAGGATTCGAAGACCAGTTTTATTAGCTTGCAAGCTATCTAACGTTCGAAGGTTTGACCCCCATCGCGTAGCTCCTGGTGTGTGAAGACTAATCGAAGATTTCAGATGTTGAGGTAAATCTGCATTGATTTTTTTTTAACGTAGCTCTCAATAGTTGAGAGTTTTTCACCGTAGAAATAACGTATTTTACGTCGCTCATCTGGTCCATTACACTTGGACACTCGATTACATCCTTAATTAACAAATGTAAGGTATGCGGCGTGCAACCAATCACAGTTATATGCGGATAACGTTCGTTTCCAATCCTCCCTGCTTTTTGCATCGCTGCCGCATTGTCGGCAACAACTAGAAGAAATTTTTGGGGTCCATATTTCCCAAGCACATCAAAAATCAGATCCGCAATGTACTATCCTGTATGACTTTGATCTTCAGTTCCCACGGTTTCGACGAACAATGGTCTTGGCGTGTTGATTAGAATGTTTACGACACTCTCATTTCTGAAAAACAAAATTGTTTTACATATTCATAATTCGAATTATATATATTTATATTAAATTTATTTGATATTTGGATAAGGGTATTTACATTTTATTTCGTCGAAGTCGGTTGCGATATAATTATTAAAAATTTTGATTCTTATAACAATAATAATTATCTATGTTTTGGGAGCCTACTTCTCACATAAGTTTATTAAATTACTTTTCTTTTATTTCGAAATTTGATTTTGAAAGTGCAAGGGTGCATGAAAATGTCACATTTATGTAGTCCATTATAGAATGTGACATTTTTCTGCACCCTTACACTTTCAAAATAATAAAAAAAGAAATTTACTAAATTGATGTGATAAATAAGTTCCAAACACATTGGTAATAATTATAATGAAGTCTAAAATTTTTAAAAAGTAGGTTGCAATCAACTTCCCTGAAATAAAATGAAATGACCCATAAATTATATTAATTTCCCATTACAAACAACAAATTTAGTTTGCTTTTATCAAATTTAACAAATCAAATATTATATTAAATTAAAAAACACAACACGGTTAAATCCTACGTCGTAAAACGGTATAAAAAGTTACAAATTAAGTGTTTTGCAATAAAATAAACTACACAATCAAAATTTGCACAAGAAAACTCTAAACGAGTCAACTAAATGATTTTTTCTTACTTTAATTTTAAAAACTCTACACCAATAAATTCCACACCGCAAAAATTTATACTCAGAAATGTTTTCTCAATTGTTTTAAATTATTGTTAGTAGAGTTTTTCGGCGCAGAAATTATTGGTGAAGAGATTTTAAAATATGAATTTTAAACAAATCAATTAACTGGCTTCTACGGCGTATTTTCGTGCAGAATTTGATTGTGTAAATTTAATTTAAATTTGAAAAATGTAATTTTTAACTTTCTGCAGAATTTTACCGAGTAGATTTTAACTGTGATGAGCTCAAATTTAATATAGTAAATTTATTAAATAAATATGATTGAATGGAGACTATAGAATACTCGCGTGTAGAATTAGATGTGAAGAGTTTAATTTTGTAAAATCATTGCCGCCCATAAACATCCAGTATTTATTCAATTGTTAAAAGTATTTATTAAAAACGTTTTAATTCTTCAATGATAATGATTAAAAATTCATTAAATAATATACTCTTAACTATTACCTGGGATTACTCCAACCATCTAATTGGATTGCCAAATTCTTTGATTTGTCGATCAGAATATCGACTATTTCATTTGTGTCCTTGAACTCTCCATCCAATAATTTTCCAAACAAAAGTTTTCGGCTTGGCAAAGCCAGACCAGGTCGAATTTTCTTGAATACATCAATCCATAAAGGATGCTCTAGGAAGTCCAACGTTTTTCCCGTGACGTAAATAGCTCTTGCGAGGGATTTACAGACTTCTCTCTATGACAGATAAAAATTAATTCAAAATTAATACATAAAAATAAAACAATCTACTGTTGGAAAATATGAGACCATCTGATTTTTCTGAGATTTATGAATTCTCGTAATTTACTTATTAATATGAGACTCGCGAAAAAAATTCACATTTTTCGCCGGTAAATGATTCTAATTATGTTATAAATTTAAAACACTAATAAATATGTATACACAATATTTAAATGTTAATAGATATATAGAGATTTTTAAATAAAATACCTGCTCTTTTTCATCCATTAAATCAATGAAAGAACTGACAGGTTTTTATACCTGCTCTCTCTTATTTTATTTCAATACTGCAGAAGATTCATCAAGACTATTTTCTTCTAGACTCAATGCCAATTCATCAATTATCGAGTCGCTCTTGTTAAAATCCACCAAATCCGTGTTTTCCATCTCGATTGCTTTATCAACATTATTCACTTTTTTAGAGCCCGATGAAGAAGACGATATAACAAATTTAGTTAAGGTTATATTTTTGCATCTTTTCTTCATTGTTTGCATCTTCTTTTTAACTTTTTTTGTAGAACTTCGATACTTATCAATATGATCCACCATTCGCGTTGGATTTTTATAGAGTTCCTTCCCAGAGAACTTGCACAGTACGTATTCCTGAACTTTGTTTCCTTTCTTTCTTTTAACTAATTGGAAATAATTCCAGATGCACGTTTTTGTTTTCATCGCTAAAACGACTGATAAACTGATCGCTATAATTTTACGCAAGTTCTCGTCTTTGAGCACGAGCACGTGTATAAATGCGGCAGCCGGCAATATCAAACCCACGAACGCAAATGCTACCAACTTATGAAAAATCCGTTAGGGACCCTAAAAATATTCTCTAAAGTGCCAACATAACTTTGGAAGTTAAATTTCTATAAGTTTCATAAGTTTCGTTTAAATTTCATTGATCATAAATTTCGCATTTTGAAACTTTCAAAGCGAAAGTTTTAAAATGAAACTTTCAACGGCACATTGCTATGATCAACTATATTTATAATATCTGAAATTAAAATTATTTTTAAGTTTGTATCATAGAAAGTTTTTCAATTTTGGAACTATAGCAATATTATACGTACCAAATTTATTCCTTTCAACGAGACGAATCGACTGACCTATTTTAAAACCTTTAATAACCAACTATATTTTAAACAGATAAAATTTTTAAAAAATGCTTACGTTTATAACAGGAAAAGTTTTTCAATTTTGAGATTATTGAAATATTATAAAAATCAAATTTATTCCTGTTGATGAGACGAATCGATTGACCTTTTTTAAAATTTTTTATGAGCAACTATATTTTACATAGATAAAATTTTTAAAAAATGTTTACATTTATGTCAGGAAAAGTTTTTCAATTTTAGGATTATAGGAATATTATAACAATCAAATTTATTCCTTTTGATGACACGAATCGTACATGTGCCATAAGCGCACATGTGTTGTATTTTTTCTTCAATCACAAAATATCCACCCTTCCGATCACGTTCGGGTCGTAAGTATTATGTCACCACTTAGAGTATACTGGGTGATAGTAGCATTATTTCCGATCGCAAACCCAAAATCGAAATTTCTGATGCTCCTTCACAAAAACGTCTGTGAAATAAAATTACTTTCTTCTTGCTTCATCATATAGAGGAAATATTTTCGAAAATTTTTTTTAATGCATTTAATTAAACGTTGTCAATTGATAAATGTCTAATAAAATGTTCACAACAATTGTCAGAATATGTGTGTGTGTGTGTCACACTTTTTTGTGAACACGATAAGTTGAGAACGGTTGCATATAAATTGATGAAATTTTGTGGGTTTATTTTTACTACTAATATCTCAAATCAGAGACAAGGATTTAATAAAATATTAATTGGATGTTTTCTAGCACTTTTATAATACTTCAAAAAATTAGTTTTTATAATTAAAACTTTTCTCCTTGTCATAACTCCTTGAACCGAAAGGAATCGTTTGGCCTATAATATGAATATATTTCATTAAAGATTAGGAAAACTCTGATAATTTATAATATTGAGGAAATGAAAATTTATAATTTTGTTGCAAGAATTTTTACAATTTTAATTTTTCGATATTTAAACATGAAAAGAAATGATTCCTTTACCCCAAACAAATTGATTGACCTATAACACTACTACGTTTTATTGAAGATCAGAAAAATGTTGATTATTTATAATACTGAAAAAATTAAGGTTTACAATGTTATTAAAATAATTAATGCTTCCTGCATTTGCTAATTGATCATAATGAGGAAGCAAAGTGCTCATGAAATGAGCACCAAAAAAATATTGACTCTAGAAAAGTCCTAAAACAGTTTCAAACAACTCATTTATACTTACCAAAATTGCTGTCATTATCGCCATGACTCCAATTACTGCTTTTTTGAGGATAGTTGTGTAGTGATTCGTATGATAACTCCGATCAGAATACAATCCAAATTCTGAAGTGCTTACCACTGATCGTCTACCAGTTTCACACATTTTTATTTGCAAAATTCAATGACTGGTGTCATTTATAATTATTTTCTCGTATGCAAAACTTTTGCTTTATCTTAAAAACAGTAACTTCCTTGACCTACTACCCACTAAATTTAGATGAACATAAATCGGAGTAAATGAAAAGTTTCACAAGTGCAAAGGTACGCTAGAGTACCTTCTTGCACACACTTGAAATTGAAGTGGTATCCATTTGGTGCATCACTAACAACTAACGAATTGAATTTCATGCAGTCAGTTTTCACCGGTGATTCTATCTCACACTAAGAAAATTCTTCTGCTTGTGGTGGCCATTTAATATAGCAGGAGAAGTCTCGCGGTTCTGGGCTACTTACTTTGACATGCGTTGAAAAAGAGAAGGCACATGATGCGAATTACTAAAGTGGAAACTTTGTATCTACTTTTTGTAGTCAATGCATGAAGAAACACATGCACGGGTAAAAATAAAAAAATTTGAATTATTTAATTTTAAAATCATATCGTATTATCGTATTGCAGATAAAGGTTTTTATCCCTTTGTACTATTTACAATATGTGTAAAAATGGTAATAGCAAGCACTCCTGTTTTATATACACTACCGGTCAAAATATTGTGGGACCACTTACAAAAATCGTTTCAAAGCATGCCAGTCTTTCTTGGTGGATATTTCATCAAGAAATGAACTGATAGAGATTTTCAAAAAAGCATCGGAAAGCTTATTAAATTCCGCGTCTAATAAGCTCTGTTTGAAATATTTTCAAAAAATAGATGCTGAGATAGAGAGAGCAAAAGGCCAACATAATTTCCACTTTTGGCAAATTTTCATTCTTCAACTTCAACTCGCTGCATTTTTTTGGAAAGCGATTGGCAAAATTTGAAACTTCGCTAAATTAAAGTCTGAAATCTCAGCTTTAAAATGAGATTAAGAACAATTAAAAATTTTTATTTGTTTTCGAGTTAGGATTTAATTTGTCGAGCTGTGCGCAAGACAAAAATTTCTCGGTCCGCAGCTAACCGCAATCTTTTGTCTCTATTTTACATGCGATAACAAAGGATAGAAGATCGACGAGCCACTCGACCGAGCGATTTTTGTCTTGTGCACGGCTCAGCAAAGTAAGTCCTAACTCGGAGACCAATAAAGATTTTTAATTGTTGTTAGTCTCATTTTAAATCTAAGATTTCAGATTTTAATATAGCGTGGTTCCAAATTTTTCCAATTACTTCCCTGAAAAATGCAGGGAGTGGAAGTTGAAGAATGAAAATTTGCCAAAAACGGAAATTACCTCAAATATATTTGAAATAGGGCTTATTAGACGCAGAATTTACCAGGTTTTCTGGTGCTTTTTTATAAATCTCTATACCTTTATTTCTTGATGAGATATCCAACAAGGAAGACAGGCATGTCTTTGATACGATTTTTGTAAGTGGTGCCACAATTCTGACCGGTAGTGTACATATTTCTTTTTATTTATTTATCAATCACATTCGGCGCGAGTAGTGATGCACGGCGAGACGATAATTTCTCGTTGCTCGCTTGTTCGCGATCGGTTTTGAAAACTTCTCGATGCTTA
>JBAGKK010043225.1:0-10417 GCA_037177015.1 Euceroptres primus | reverse complement strand
GAGTGCTCGCATTGACACCAGTGCTGTTAAGTTACCTGGGTCAGCATCTTTGATTCTTGCATCTCAAACTCAAGTTTCTGAATTGTTTAGTTATTTGTAATTTTTGTTAGTATAATTGAAGGATTAAATTGTGTGCATAACGAACGCTGCAAATGTAGAATTATTTGAATAATGAAAAATGTAATTATTATATAAAAATTTTAATTAAAAATAAAATGTTTAATTAATAAAAATAAAAATGAATTGGTTGATTAATTTTACCACCGAGCTTCAGTTTTGTCGGTTTAATATTTATTTAAGGCGCATCACACTGTTTATGATGTATTTCCCGTTGAAGTAATTCAATTTATATATTTTACTAACAATTATTATATAAACTAATCCATTGATTCGATTTTGTAATATATGTAGAGTATAATGCATTTTAAAAACAAATTATATTTGTTGATTTTAAATTTGAGGATAAGTAATATATTTGATATATAAATGAATGTTTTGATCATGAAATATCGAAATTTTAAATAAATTTTTGCCGCAAATCAAAGTTTTATGGAAAACCAAATTGAAGTTAACTCAAATGAAAAAGAATTAACGAATTATCGCATTATGATATGAAATTAAAATTATTAATTAATTTTATTAAATAGTTGATTGAAATTTTATAAAATTTTAAACTCATAGCCAAAGTTATTCACATATGGCTCTTTCGACGCGAAATTTCTTAATTTTTGCAATGATTTATGTCAAAAGTTACAATCGTATTTCCTTCCCGAGTAATTAAATGTAAAAGATAAGAATTCTTCTACGATAAGATGCGAGTGAAGTGGTCTCATACTCGCGATCGGTACTGTACATACACACGCACGCACACATACACACACAATTTTTTATCCGCGACTTTACCAAGTTGTAGTCCTAAAAAAAAATATATATGCATTCTTTGTTTAAAAAAATAATAATTTTTAGAACTCGTTTAAAGCACTTTTTATTCTTATGGAGTTCAACACGTAAAACCTAAACTTTTTTTGCAACCACAATTTTCTATAAAAAATTATAAACCAATTTATTCTAGCTCTTAAATATTTATTTTCATAGACTGAAATATGCATTTTATCAAACTTTTCATGTTTCAAAAATGTTATATAAGGATTTGAGGACTGTCTGATTTTGCATAAAATCGAGACATTTGAAGGCTTATTGCTAGCCTTGGTGACGTTTTTATCGGGTAAAATTTTTAGAGAATAATTTCCAAGTCTTGGAGAACAGATTTGTAAAAGAAATAAAGCAGGTAATTTACATTAAATTACACAATAATTTGCACTAAAAAGTGCCAATTGAAAAGAGAAGAATAGAAAATTCAACCTGAACCGCACCTGTATTTCCTACAAGTGAAAAATTCACAACGGGTATAATGAACTAGAGAAAAAAGTTACCAAGTTTTATGAAGGGTTGCACTTGACGACTTGACTTGAGACCTTTTCTAAAAAAACGGCCTTTAAAACCCTAACGAAATGGTCCAAACCCTTTGGTTACGGTCAAGTAGAATCTGTCTGTCTTTCTCTCTCTGTGTGTGTGTGTGTAAGGAGGGCATAACACCTATAAATATTTTATTAAAATCGGTGGAAAACTTTGCAAGATGTCGCATTTTCAAAAAAATTCAAAGTGACGTAACTCCCACTATTTAAAAATTTTTTCAAAAATATTTTACCACAATACCTTTCCTACGCATATGTAAAAATGATGCCATTAATTCATTCTGTAAGCTAGAACTTATACGTATTAACAGTTTTTTCATTATGGGTCATCAAAATTAAAAAATTACAAACTTTAATCTTTGCTCGCCTGAAAAGCAAAATTTGTTTCCACCGATTTGGATGAAAATTGGACAGTATGTCCGCAATATCATATGCTTGATTCATTTTGAAGGATTTTCCAATACGTTGGTTATTTACAGAGATAATGATTATCTTGTCAAAAGTTTTTTAAAATTTTTTATAAAATCGTAAATATCTCTGCAAGTAATGAATATATTAAAAAATCCTTAAAAATAGATCAAGAATATGATGTTTCGGAAATTATTTGACGGACTAAAAATTCCTGTGGAATATTTTTAAAAAGTCATGGCATTAACTTATTCTGTAAAATAAAAATCATCAAAATCGAAAATTAGAATTTCACATATTTGTTCACCTCTACAGCCAAATCTATCTGACCGATATGCATGAAAATTGGATGATTTATTTGCAACATCATATTCTTGACTCATTTTAAAGCATTTTTCAATATGTTCATTATTTACAGAAAATTTTATTATTCTGTAATTTTCTTTTTTACAAAATCGTAAATATCTCTTCAAACAGGGGAGATATAAAAAAATCCTTGAAAATGTATGAATAATATGACGTTACGCATCTAATTATATGACATACCATCCAATTTTCATGCAAATCAATCAGGTAGACAAGGCTGTAGCTGTAAGCAAAGATTTGAAATTTTTATTTTTTGTATAAAATAATTGAAATTTCTGAAATTATTTGACGCATTAAAATTCCGCTAAAACACATGTAAAAATGATGACATTAATTTATTTTGGAAGTTAAAAGTACGTATCTTCAAAATTGTATAACTTTCACTCATGCTAACCATAAAAAATTAAAACTTCAAATCTTTGCTCACAGTTATAGTCTAATCTATTGGGCCAATATGCATGAAAATTGGACGGTATATGCGCAATTTCACAATCTTAATTTATTTTCAAGGATTTTTCAATATATTCATTATTTCTAGAGATATTGATTATTATGCGAAAATGTGTCTTTTACTTGTCATAATATTGTAAATATATCTGACTATAATAAAGACATAAAAAAGTCCTTGAAAATGGATAAATATATGACATTGCAAATATGCCATCCAATTTTCATTCAAATTGGTGAGAAATAATAGGCTGTAACAGGGGGCAAAGGTTTGAAATGCTAAGTTTTTACGGTTTCCATGATTAAAAGTTTTACAATTTTGAAGCTAAGGACTTCTAAATTGGGTGAAACTTATTTTCTTAGCACGGTCAGTTGACATTTTAATTTGATAAAAATCAGTCAAAAATTACGGCAAAAATCCAAAGAACGTCGTATATCTATGAATAATTTAGATAAGGATTTTAGGCAGCTTTTTTTGTATCTGGCGGCGATTCACTACCGCGAATCTTGATGAATATAACATTTTTTAAATTGGTTATTATTTAAGTAAATGAAAAATAAACTATTAAGGGAGAAACGGCTACATTGGCTTGGCGCACCATTATTTACAAGAAACTATAATAGTTAGAGACATAAAAATATTTATATTAGTAAACGAATCCTGGGCGGGTAACTTGGCACAGACCATAAATCACACGAAATTAAATACAAATCAGAAGAAATTAATGAAAATCGGGTTAGCGGTTATGTAATAGTTTGAAGTGTTCGCTCCCGCGACATATTACCTCAAAATTAACTTCAAATTAGAATTACCTAATACAAATGAGTTTTATAACTCATGTGTACTTAAAAACATTCAGAAAAGTATTAATACATCGCAATATTAAACAGTAATAGTAGCGTGTCAAAATAGCTGCCATATCAGGTAAATTGGCACAGGTGCAGTGCTCTGGCCAACTCAATAAATGCCTACTTTACTTATTTTTAATAGAATATTTATCGTTCTAAAAGTATAGTCAAGATATCAAGCTATCCAACTCATATTATTTCACAATTTTTGGTCGTATACTTTTGTTTTAAACTCCCATTTTCTATTAGGTGTGCAAATTTAGTCGCATCTCCCCTAATAAACTCAAAAACCGTGTAACAATAAGTTTTAAAAATTAAGACTTAAAAGAAATAAAAGAAAAAAATAATAAAAACTTGGCGAGATGTTTTCTGTTTTTTGTAACTATCTCTCGCGAAGTTTTTATAATTTTTTCCTTTTATTTTTTTAGTCTTAAATTTTCAATTTTTAATATTTTTTATTACAAGGTTTTTTAATTTATTAATTTTTCATTCACTTAAATAATGATAATCAATTTCAAAAATGTTATATTCATTAATATAACTTAGTTCTGTTAATTTTTTACTTGGCAGATATCGAGCTTAAAATATTGATTTCAAAACTTTTTTTAAACACTGCGCAAAGGCCAACGCTGCTTGGCGAAATAAATTTATAGGACGTTATTGCAGCCAGGCCCTCAATTATTTCACTATTGTAGGCCTATCTATTGTAGGTCTATCTAATTAATGATTTTTCAATTTTCAGAATCTGCTAAATCCAGATTTCAAAATACCGATAATCTGTATGAAAAAAACTTATTTTTTAGCGATTTTTTATTCATTGCAAGAGGCTTGATGCAAATCGGTGAAGAATTGGCTGATGTATTCAATACAGGTCCAAAAAAACGACGTTCGCTCGAGAAAATATATTCGCTGCTCTACTTGGCGGGAATTCACTACCGCGAATCTTGATATTGTAATTTTATTAATAATTTTTGGAAGTTATTAATCAATGTATTGGTAAGAAAAGGTATTTGGTCATTTTTGTACACAGTAAAAAAATAATACTTAAAATTTTTACACCTTAAAATGGTTAGGATGAAATTTAATAAAATTTTGTCTTAAGCTAATCAATATTGGTCTAAATTTAATACCACGTTAGCTGAATTTCAGAATTGAGTCTGAAATTCAGACAAATTTTACTTAAAATCAAATAAATTTTGCTTAAATCCAGACAAATTTTACTGAACATAATCCAAATCATTTTAAGGTGTAACAGTTTTAGGTATTCTTTTTAACTGTGTAGGTTTATTTAATTCGTGAATAAATTTCGTCTGTGCATTTTGCCACGGAATTTATTCACGAATTAAATAAACCTACAAAAATGACCAAAGGCCTTTTCTTAACAACACTTTTTTAAAAATTGGTATACATTCCTAAAACTTAAAAAAGTGAATAATCAATTTTGGCTAGTTCAAAATACCCTTAACATGTGATGCCTTGTTAGTTTCTTAAAATTGTCATCAAAGAAAAAACAATGTGTTCTTTTTACTCGGATTTAGGTGTTTAATTAACTAGCGACAAAAATTATCCCAGGGTCGTTATTTGAGCACATGAATTAATATAGTCTTCGTTTTGTTACCAACTTACCATGACAACACAGAAAGAATGTCTTGAAGTTCGACTTGCCCTAATTTGAGGACACGCAACATGAATACAAATTATATACTTACAGAGTGAGATGTATTTTAAAAAAAAATGTTTACAGAATTTTGGGGTAATTTAAGAAGAATTCTCACTTTACATACACACACCTTTAATATCCAAAATTAATTGCATTGTTCTTTTACAAAAATTTCCGCTTGGGAGACACATTTTAAATTTGTAGTATTTATTAATTTTAAGTATTTTAGATTAATTATATCTGTCGTAAAAAATATTTTTTTATTTATATTTTTATATTTTAACACTAAATTTCAGCAATTTTTGCTTCTTTGGAAGCTTTGTAACGACGAAAAGTTTCAAATCTCATTTTTTGATATTTCTCGACCAAATTCGACCCCAGGAATCCAAAAATGAGGTTTTTAAATAAAGTCCGTGTGGGTAAGTCAACAACGCCTTTTTAATGATAACTCACAAACGATTTGAGTTAGGGAAATGGAATTTGGAGGAATTATAGACCCAGATAATACCCATAAATCATGAGATTTTTCGATTTTATATTTTTCTGAAAAATCGTTTTAGATGTTATTTTTTTTGCAATTTTAGTTACAGTCAAGAAAATTTAATCTATACTCAGAGGCTGTACTGAAATACATATTTTTCTACCAAAAAAGATTGAGGTTGATTGATTAAAAATTTTAATATAAAAAAAAGTAAGTTTGAAAAATTCGAAATTTTCAATAATTTTTATCACCGTTTTTGAAGTAATAAATGACTTTCAATACATAATTTTTTTAAATATTGGGTGTCATTTAATTGATAACAATCAATATAACTCTGTAAAAAATTGTGTTTCTTTTGTAAGTGGTGCTCTTTTAAATAGGTATTAATATGTTCAAGCTGTATTGTTTACATTGGAATAACTTCATGCTGTTAATTTCAATGCAAAACAATCCATAAATATGTTTCCAATTTAGGACTGAAGTCAGATTAAAATAAGTGAAGGACTATTTTGCAGGTGACCTGTTTTAATATTAATCAACACCAAACAAAAATTTCCTCATCTAAAATGTTTTGAATTTTGAATTGTTTTGTTTACAAGTAAAACTTTTGTTCAATTTTGGGAATAAAGCAATGTTATAAGAACAAAATTTATTCCTTCAGATGAGAAAAATTGAATGGTAACGTGGAAACACCCAAACTAATAACTACTTGGCAACGGTTTTACAATATTTCGATTTTTTAAACTTTAACACATTTCATAAATTATGTTAAAAATGTACTTGAACATTTGTTGTCGGGAGATGTATTTATTATAGACAAAAATTCATTTAAAATAGTATAAATATTAATAAAATTCTTGAATTATCATAATAATTGGAGCTCAACTCGTGTCTGACTATAACGCCCTGTTACCACTGAGAAAGTGAACCATACAGATTTCTTACTGCCGGTTTATCTTAATTTTACACAAGATCTTCAGAATTTTCTGCCTGTCTCGTTTCAAGTCGTGGAATTAAATTATATATTTTTTTACACATCTTACAGCTCTTATTAATAAATATTTCTAATTAAAATAAACTTTTTTTTTCTTTTTTCTAGGTAAGTCCTACTTGGAAATGTTCTTCAAGATTTTCGGCTGAAAACATTAGTAGGTTAGTAAAACGAAAAAATATATCCCCAAAAACTTCTTACTTTATTTTTTAATTCCACCTTTATTTCTCACAAAACTAATTTTAAAAATGTTAATAATAACTTTGAACCGTCTTCTTAAGTACCACAAGTAGAAAAAACGCAAATAAGGTGTCATTTACAATTCAAATCATCCTGAAATTTAATTGTAGTAAATTAAAAATAAAGGGGAGAATGACCCGAACTGGATAGATTTCCGACCTGAATAATACGTAAGAATGAATATATATATTTTAATTAAATGAAATGGAATAATTTTTTATAAGTAAAATTATTAAAAAGAGATTGTGTCATAATACGGTTTACCGCTTGCTTGCTATTATTGAATTAAAAAATTGAAAAATGTATTTTCGACATGGAGACGTAACTTTTTATTTTTGATAATTTCGCCATTTTTATTTCCGCAGGATTTTTTTACAACTATTTCTTTTGTTCCTTTTATTCGCGGAACACTTGGCTTTAAAATTTTCCTCAGAAATAATCCTTTAATTATCAAAAATAACGTAATAAATATGTTTTTATTAGTAGTGCTATTTTCCCCGATCTGGATAATTCGTGAAAGGTTAGATTTTTAAGCTAAAGTAATTTTTTTGGTATAAGTTATCAGCATTTTACATTTATCAAATGCATTTATCAAATATTTATCAAATAATAGTAAATACATAAGTTTAATGCTTATTTTAATCAGAACCTTTTAAGATATGCTAAATTTAATTAGTATTTAATATTTAATTTATAATTAGGCACTTTTGACACAAAATTTAATAATTAAACAAATTACACTCAACAACAAACAAATTAATTAAATTTAAACAACAAATTACATTAAACAAATTAATCAAATTACACTCAAAAGTTTTTCAAATGACCCGCGCATTTTGCCAACATAAAGGAACTCGCTATTTTGATAAATTTTTTCAGCATTTGGATTAGGCAGTAATGGCTGTCATCATCTAAAGTGAATACACCAGAGATTAGAGCTAAATTATTCGGATTAAACCCTCATCTGAATAAAAGTGCAATGGTTCAGAAAAATATTAATCACGGATAAATATCCGACATAATCTTTGGTACGTTATTGGTATTATTTAAAGTAATATTTTATCTTCAATTTGGTATGTAATACTTTTCTTTTCTCTGTAAAAAGTTTAATTATTATAAAGTCAAAACTTTTTTTATCCAGATCGTGTAACTCTCCCCTAAGTCATTTTTTCTTTTGGATTGTTAACCCTGTAATCAGATTTTAATTTTAAATTCAAGAGATTCGGTGTAATTTCTTCATTAGAATACGTCACGCACGCAAACGAAGACTATATATGTATAAATCATTAAAATGTGCAATTAAGTAGTTGCTTCTAGAGTTTATCAGTTTAGTTTTGGTGTCTCAATCGACCGTTTTTCCTTTACCTGCCGTATTTATGGAAAGCAGGAGAAGAGAAGCGAATACTCGGAACCGATGCGCGACATGATGAAAGGGACTAATTTGACTTACATCGTCCTTAGCTCGTTTGCAACGCAGCGAATCATGTACAAACTCCCCGTCGTAGAAGAAAAACACGACTGCTATTTCAGTTCTCCGCGGTGAGCGCGTTAATTAAGAGCTTACTTTTGCTTTCATATGCGGCAAAATGAGTGTAAGTCAAATCACACCTCCTCCTCTATACGAGGAGTGGATGCGTTTACTCGATGAGTACTTTTCCAGGCTTTGACTAATTAAATAAAGAATCCAACAAATAAAAAACATATCTTTTGACCAAGTACTTCACAAACCTTTCAAATCATTTTACACAAAGCTTCAAAATATTTCTTATATCATAAAAGATATTTTACAAGTTGCAATCAATCCGAAAATATTAAGGATCATGTGAGAAAAGGATTTAAAACATATAATAACTTACGAAAATAGAAAAATCTCATCCGTTAATATTTTACTTATCGATGGTATGAGAATATGATGAATAAAAAAGAAGCATCCAAATTTTTGTATTGGCACGTCCACTTCTTAAGAACAAAATTAAAATGGGGTTTGCTTTTCCTCGGCCTTCATGAAAAGTTGGAACAGAGAGTTTTCTTGAAGAAAATAGAATCCTTGCGCGAGCGACCGAGGAAGAAATGGGACGAGTGAAAAGAGGGGAGGACTTTTTAAATTAGCAAGTTGTAATGAATGATATAAAATAAAGGCGATGAAAACTTTACTTGAAAGTTCAGAGTGTAACAAAGCGATATGCATAATACATGATTTCGAGAGAGTCCCAGGTGTTGAACAAAGATTGCCAATTTCACAACAAAACGAACGCTTTTATTTTATTTACTTCGAAAAATTCTGTCAATTTTAGTATCTGCATTTTAATTAAAAGTTAAAATTCAAAACACATGAAAGGAATTCTAAATAATGGATAATAGCATAAAGGAAAATTATTATCATATACCATAAATTCCGGTTTATACACCGTATAATTATAATGAACTTGCATATTGTTGTTTTAATGGCCCCATTAATTGTTTTAATGTACATGACTTATAAAGAGGTAAAATTAATTACGAATTGCAGCCTAGCTATTTTATGATGTTTTAACCAATTTTATTATTTTATTTCTTTATTATTCTTGGAAAGTCATCAGCATGAGTTTTAGAATTTGAACTCGATTTATAAAAGCTATTATTGGAAAAGAAAGTTAACGGAAATGAAAAATGGGTTATCTTTCTAATGAAAAGGATTGTGCTTTTTTAGTGTAATATTCATAAAAAACGAAGAATACATAGGCAGCATTGTTTCCTTGATTTTCCATTTTCCAGATTTTCTGTCAGAACGACGAATATTGTCCCTCTATTAAAATGTTGGCTTCGCAAAGTTTATCGTGTTATAAGATCACATTTCCACACGTGAGTGGATTTAACGAGACTCTGTCCTCAATTACTACGGAACTACCGATGGACCGTTATTATCCTGTCGTAAATTGATTCCCCCGTGAGCTGTTTTATTTTCCTCTGTATCCCTTTTTCGCGTGACTTTTCGCTCTTCCAGTTATTTGGACCCGTGCCTTTTCTGTAACAGGCGTTCCACGTATCAGTGTACATCTCTTCCGTTCACTGGTGTAGAAAATGTACACCGGGCCAAATGCCAAGTTTTATCACCAGCGACGTGGAATTAATTCTTATTTAAATAATTACGCGGACTCGTTCAAAACCGCAATCTTCGCTCTGAGAAATTCAAGCCAAATGGAGAAAGCGATACGCTCGAGGGGAAATGCGTATTACGCAGCATAAGTCACGCAGTGTAGAGTTAAAGTGAAGTCTAATGTAAGAAATGCTAGAAATTTTATTCCAACAAAATTTAGCATTCATTTATTTAACTCTTGACTGGTATATTATTGAGTTTTGACTGGATATCAGATAAAATTATCATTTACGTAATATGTAAATTCAAGACTGACATTTCATTGCATTTGAAGAATAATTAATTCATGAAAATAATTTTTATTCTGTGAAAAAAGATCCTCATTCGCTCCGCTGGGAATCGAACCCAGGTCTCCCGATTGCCG
>JBAGKK010043214.1:0-10417 GCA_037177015.1 Euceroptres primus | reverse complement strand
ACTCTTATTTTGATTCTTCTAGATAAGGATCGCGATTTTAGAAGCGGCATCGTTGCAAAATAGCACCCGTTACCAGTAATATTTACGTTAATCATTAAAATTGGTATTCAGTGAAGTTTCGAGCTCATATATATTATTATATGTTTTATATATAAAAATGCTTCCTTTTATTTGTAAGGTAGTATTATATTTTAGTTTAAGTGAAGAAAAAATATTTCGTTCATTTGATAATGTATGTGAAAATTATACGTGAGTAATTGAGCATTCCCTCATATATCAACAAACAGCGTTTTGCTGGTCAGCAGAACCTGACAGCTTTAGGGTAGAATTTGTCTATATATACCACACACTATAGAGTTCAGTTTTATATTTTATTCCATACACGGAAAAGAAAAATCATTTAATTCCATCGCAGAATAATTTTTGGAAAAATAATCCCAGAGTGGAATAATGAGAAATCCTAGGTTTTTTTAAGTTATCAATTATTAAAATAATAAAAATAGAATTATAAAAAGACTATTAAATATTTAAATTTCTTCTATTGTATTACCATTTTCATTCATAGATGAAAATTATTTTTGAACAAATCATATTTATTGATAAGCAGTCTTATTGTCAGCTTTTATCATTACGAAATCCTTTGCTATGAAAAATAGATTAATGTGATTTATAATAATATAATAATCTGCACCAAAAGGATTTTATAAGAAACTAGGGTGTGAAAACAACCCAGTTTTACTGATAGAAAGGTTGATCAAAAATTAATTGATGCCAAGGGAAATGCCAGAATAGGTATACCTGCTAACTAGATTCTAGAGAGTATAGTAACATATATTTCACATATTTCCCAATTTCTGGAAAATTTCAGAATTTTAAAAGAAAACTAAGATCCAACCAATTTTTCAATAAAATAATTATCTTGTTTATCCAAAGAACTAATAATTTTTATTAATTATTCAATGGTCATTCTAAAATTGTGTTTCTAAATTGGAGATGTATTCTTCATTTGATTCCTGTATACTTGTTTCAAATTCAGAAAGTAAAAATTATTAATCGATCTACTATATTAAACACGTGTTCAATGCTCACACCCTCGAATAAGTGATTGTAGACTCGTGAAGGTGAAAGCAGGCGGTATTAACAAAAAGAATGAATGTTTGCTCGGCCTGGTGACCTACTTTAGTGTCCACTATGTGAAAGGGGAACATTTTTATCAGTCGCCAAAATATTAACGACCCTGTTAACTTCTGCGTGTGTACTTGACGCTTGACTGTCACAAAACATGAAAGAGGCAAATAGAAATAACATTGTGATTAGACAGGATTGCCGTCTTAAATTATTAAAAACATCTTTTGCGATGAAGAGGGTGCACGATATTTATACGACATCGTTACTAAAAAAATCGGAGCAAGTATAAACTTTAAAAAATTGACATTAAAAGAGGAAAATCGGAAAAAAGTCGTATAAAATTTTGAAATAAAATGCAAAAAAGTAACATAATACACTCATGTATTTCCAAATAAAAGTACTTACATTTTAGAGAGCTCATGATTTTCTAAAAATATTTGTGTTATTAACTACTCGTTAATTTATTTTGAATTGAGTGATTGTTCTTATTTATATTTTTGAAATCTATATAATTTTAATTGGTTCTTGAAGCATAAATAATTAAAACATCGATTAAGTTTAATGAGTTAACGAGAAAAATGTCTCGTTAGCTTTATGGCAGTTTGAAGTTCATCAAGAACACATTAGGAATAAAATCAAAGAAAAAAATGTTTCGTGACCAGCAAACTGTTTATTTTGCAGTCAATGTCGATTTCCTTGAAGATTGACATTTTTCTTTGACTTAATATTTGACTTTTTGTAATTAGAGTTTCTTCAAATTTTTGATATAATAAAGACAAATCGTTAATTAATTACATTAAGAATACAATCTTTTAATAAATGATATCAAGTACTTCATTCTAATTCAGAAATGTATTCATTTTATAAAAATATTTAAATACAAATAATGCAAAATGTATAATTTTATAAAGCAATTCTTTATAATATTTATAAATTTGATTTTTTTAGATTCAAATAGTCAATGGTGTAATTCTCGTTTCGTGGAAGCAAGAGGTACTCGAGAGGCAAATTGATTTTGGAGCCAAACTCGGCCATATCGTCCTCGGTTTAGCCAGAATGGAGTTGAAAAATTTTTATAGAAGTGTAATGCCAGTAGCAGAATATTTCGATCAAAATGAAATGTTGATTGAGGTAACTTTTCGAAGACAAAAAGAAGTTTTATTATTTCCTAAATCATTTTTCTGATGAAAAGAATTCTTATTTCAAGATAAGATAAAAAAAATTAAAAGTATGAAAAAGTCATTCATGTCTTCAATAGTTTACAGTTTAGTTATATATATATACAATATTATAACAAATAACTTTTAATTTTTTGAACAGATCAGTGGAGAACGTGATCCGAATGCCGTTTATGTGGATTTTCGTGCAGCAGTTATGAGGATCCTAGGATTAACGGAAGGAGATGAAGATCAACATAATCCTCGTGCTTTACAGGCAGAAGTAATAATAAAATTATAATTTTATAATATATTTCTAATTTATAATATTATCTATGAAAATTAAATTAATAAATGATAAATTACAGTACTCGAAAATTATAAAAGAGAATAATATTTTTTAATTTTACAAAATTCTCTTACTTTAATTAATTTTCTCTCATCAGGTTGAAGTAGAAAGAACAGAACCGGAAGTAGATCGTTCCCCTACGCCACCTGAATTACTAGAAGGACAAACTATAAGTGAAACACCACCTTCTCCAATTTCTCCAAATATTAAACCATCGAAAACTGCAGACCAACAGAGAAAAGGTCTTCCTGCATTCATCTGGGTAATTGGTAAGTAACATAAATAAAAAAATTTAAATTAAGAAAGTATTTTACTGAAACTTAAAAATGTACAATCAGCCTCAAAATTAATCAAAGCTTGATCTATAAATTCAAGGAGATAAGTCAAAGTTATTTTTAACGAATTTTGAAAGATAGATATAAAAGTACCTCAGAAAAATATAGTTTGGATTAGATATAATTGTTGATTTCAAAATATTTATTTGGATTATCTTGTGTTTTTTTTCTGTTTTAGAAAAAGTTCGTAATCTTTATTCAATGTTATTGATTATTAACAATTTATTTTATTTATTTTGAAAAATTCTTGACATTTTCTGTTTGATACGTTAAAACCCATAAAATCCGTTAGGTCCAGATTATAAATATGTAATTCCTCGCGAGGAAATCGATTCTTGGTTATAGATAATATCGTTTTAATGAAAGCATTAAATAAATACTTTTTTCTAATGTACAGGTGGACCAGGAAGCAATAAAGGAACTTTATGTGATCAGGCAGTTCGTAATATGCCAAGATGGGTTCATGTTAGCATTGGAGAATTATTAAGGCAGATGGCAGTTACGAATGTAATTGTTAATGACGCCATTATTGCTGGAGAAATGGTCCCTCAAGATATTGTAATGCAACTTGTAGAGCAACAAGTGCTCTTAAATAGGGATACAGATGGCATTATTATCGGCGGATTTCCTAGAGATTCAAGCCAAGTTGAGGAATTCGAGAACAAGGTATTAATTGCAAAAATAATTCACTTTGTAAAATGAAATCAAAATAAAATACTAATTTACTTCTTACTAATAAAAAATCTTTTTCAGTTTGGCCAGACACCTCCGTTAGTTTTATTAGACTGTTCCAAACTGCAATTTGGTAGAGGGAGATTAGATGGAACTATTCCTGCGTTTAGAAGAAGATTAGAGTTGTTTAGAGAAAAGTCTTTACCAATGCTTAAGAAAATAGATAACAGGAAACGACTAACTATCGTAAGTACTTTTCTTGATCATTAACAATTTATTTTATTTATTTTGAAAAATTCTTGACATTTTCTGTTTGATACGTTAAAACCCATAAAATCCGTTAGGTCCCGATTATAAATATGTTTATTTTTTTATTATTTTTTTTATTTACTTTTCTTTTTATTCTTTGAGAACTATTATTATCTGGAACGTTCATAAGTGTCTTAGTGCTTCTGAATTCTATGATATAGACGATATCTATAAGGTCAAGATAGATAATATCTTTATCGAAACAAACTTATCTATAATTACCTTATCTCTCTGACTGAAATATTAACGAGACGATGAAAATTGTGATATTGAATTGTAAATTTTGAAGTCTGGATATGCTTTATCAGGTCAATTATTTACTGTTCCGTGTACCAAAATAATTTTTATTCCAAAATATTTAATTTGAAAAAAAAAACAATTTTATTCTAAAGCAATAATCAAATCGGAATTTTCCTTAGCTTTTAATTTCATCCTAATTTCCCGATTTTCTTTTAAATTTCCAGATTGACGGCGATACAGAAATGCCGAGTGTTCAGCAAGAATTTTCAAGTGCCCTGTATCAATTGATGAAATGGGTTCGTCGCAAGGAGGAAGACGATGAGAGTCGACGAGACCAAGACTCTGGAGTTCAGAATTCAGATCACCCAAACTGGATGGCCCCCGATAACATCAACGGGGGCATAATAATTGAAAAATACGACAATGGTTTCATACCTAACGGAGTTGCCAAGCAAATAGCAAATAAATTAAATGGTACGTTAAATGTTAGAATACTTTTATAATTACTTTTTCTAAATAAGTTAAAAACAAAGTCAATGGCTAAAAATTATGAAGAATGATATAAAAAAATTTTTATAGATGGTTCTAGTATAGCCAAAGGAGTATTAATCGATCAACCCATTCTTCAAAATGGTGATCCCTTGAAGAAAAACGGCCTCATAAAAGGAACAGTGAACCTTCTCCAAAATGGAGGCGTTCATTTATCAAATGGTTTTGTCCCTAGAAATAATAGAGTAGCTCCTTTAAATGGACATAATTTAAATAATGGAAGAGACCCTGTGAGATCCATGTTCTATGAAGTGGATCCTTGAAAAATAAAATTTCATACTTAAGAGACTATCTTTTAAAGACTTAATCAAGAAAGAAAGAAGTGCAAAAGAGTCCTATTTTTTTTTAATAGAAAAACATAGTATTTTAAATTAGACTTCCAATTTTTATTTACTTTGATGGATATGATATATTATATCTATTATATTATTATATTATGATATTATATTATTGATTTGATAGACATATGAATTTTCAAATTAGAAAAATTTTAAAAATTCCTAAATTTGTCTAACAATATCAATGATTTTCAAGGAATAAAACTTATTAGTATAGTTTTTCGAATGAAATACAAAAGCTCAATAATTTAACTTACGAATCTCGATGTAAAAAATTAGATGATAGAATTTTTTTAGACTAAACAACGTATTACCTACATTTCACTCCAATTATATTTTGTATGGAAGAAGATCTCAAGAAATGTTTTTCACTTTTGTAACCGCATACCTTTTGATGAAAAAAGGGCAATGTGTACAAGTATGTAACTGAAGAATGCTCACGGCTGTATACTCAAAATACATTGCCAGTTTATGATTTTTACTAAGGCAAAACCCAAAGTCTAAAATGATGAAAACCAAAGTAATTTAATCTATGATTTAGAATAATAAGTGCCTAATTTAAGTACTCATATGTGTATATTGTAGATTAGGAAACAAAGTAGAAACACACTATCAAAAAAAAACTTCAACCACTTTATAGTTCAACTATAAATAAACCTTGAATAAACCTTCAAGGTTTATTCAACTATCGGAATGAATTTTCAACCAAAAGTAAATTAATTTTTTTCCACAGAAAATGAAAAGTGGTTGAATTTTCAAGAAATTTCTAACAGTGCACTTTGTAAATGTATATTGTTCAAAATTTATTTATAAGGATAGACTGTTTTCTATGAAATATGAATAAGTTTTTGGGTTAAAAGTACAAAAAAACTAATCATTAATCGAAATTTATACCAATTACATCCAGAACTGTGTCAAGATTTCAAAATATGAAAAATCATTTAAATTTTATTCGGATTGCCTTAAGTAAAAATAAAACTTGACATAATCTCATAACAAAATCATTCAACTGTTATAAATAAAATACTAGAATAATGCGACGCAACGTTGTGCATTGGAAATAATGAAATAACGAAACGAAACATAAGTTCGTAGATTTACATATAAGCAGATGACGCTCTATTTTCTAACAATAATATATTTTCGAAACACATCACAAACATCTCAAAAAAGTTCATTGTATCGAAAATAAAATTTACAAATTTTTCATATTACCTATAAAAATTCTGCATGCATCTTTGTAATTTTCATATATTTTATATCTCAACGAAAATTTTTTGGGTTCTATCATTAGAATATAATCACAAATGCTTATCTGTGGCACACTTTTTACTCACGCGAATAAAGACATAAATATTTTGTACAAATGTCATAAAATAATTACGAAATTTCGAAACAATGAACTTGTCTTCAACGTTTAATTCGCAGGCGGATTTATATTAAATTATTCGGAAGTAAAGAAATGTCAGTGGATTTAGAAAAAGTGCTATATTTTTTAAAGAATATAAGAATAATTAGAATATTATAGAAAAATAGATTACAATTTTGACTCACAAAGTAAGTTCAAAACTTTACCTCTCAGTGAAATTTCATATTAACTCAAGGAATTTTATGCAAATAAGAAACATTTTTTGTTGAGTTAATGTTGATTTTTTTCAACATACGTATCTACATTTGTAAAGCTTAGTTGGTGTAACTTTATCATTAAGATGTATACTTGTCTTTACTCCAGAAAAAAATTTTGTTCTAATACATTGATGTTAAGTTCTTATTAAATTCTTATTAAAAAATAATTTATTATAATATTCATTTACTATTTACAGTATTTTTTAGGGTTTCAAATTGATTTTTAAGACTAAATTAATTTTAAGTCGTTTTGTAGAGAACAACTTTGCAGAAAAGAAAAAAAGCTGTTGAATTCGTTTATATTTATCTTGTGCAAAATCTGTTTTTCTTACATAAAAATAACTTTGAAGCATTTTCATATTATTATTTAAAATATTGTAGCTGTAAAAATTCCACTTTTTGTAAGTTATTTAGTCATTACTTTCAGTTTTTCTTTTCACTATTTTCTCATTTCTATATTATTGTAAGAAATAAAGTGAGCAAATGGTATAAATAAATTAATAATCTAGAAATGTATTAATATCCTAAGAGCTGTAGTTTTGAATAAGAGGCCTTATTTTAAAGGTATATGAAAACTGAATGAAAATCAATCATACAAAAAAGACTTTTGAACAAAACGTATATAGTCATCTCACTTTTACAGAAACAAATTTAGCAATGTAAATGTCTGTGAATAAAATGCAAGTGACTCTTCTTTCTCAAATGACCAATATTTTGTATATACATACTTTTGTCCAGTGGACAAAAATCGTTTCGAATTTTAGTTCAATGTTAAATGTACCTTTCAATTAGAATCAAATAAAAATTCTTGAAAATTAAGTTTTTGTTTTGGTGATTTATTTATTGTACATTCCCTCCTGATGATTCTGTTTTTCTACATTTGCTTAATTATAAATTTTTCATTTAAAAAATAGTTATGTAAGTTTTCATGAAAAAAATTATCGTTAGAAATTTTAACAAAATCTCGTGAAATTTTTCATTGAAAATTTCCAGTACTTATTTTTATTTTTTAATTTATGGAACCAGCCCACTTCTCAATTTTTTACTAATTAATTATTATAATTCATAGTTAATTTAAACATATACTAAAGATCTACTTCTTCAAATAATCAACCTCTCTTAGATTATTATTATTGTATATGTTGGATTAACTCTCTTAGATTATTATTATTATTGTATGTTGGATTAACATTTTATATAATATCATTATTTATATAATAACAATATCAATATATTTATATAATTCAAAACTTCTAATTTCCAATGCAGATCTTGCAGAATGAAAAGTCTTATGATGAAAGAAAGAAAAATTGAAAGAATTAGGAACTTTGCAGACTTGAGAAATTTCAAGATGCTTTTGATAAATTATGAAACTTGGTATAATAAATGAAAAATTAAGGTGCCCTTCAGACCTACGCTAAACGATTAGAAACGACTTTTAGAAACAAAATTTAAAACTAAAGCTATTAGACACAACGGCGCTGGGTAAATTTTTAGAAACGGTACAATTTGAAACGATGTTTCTAAAAGTACAAAGTGAAGAAAAATGTTTTCTATGTAAGCAAATTTTTCATACCAACATGCGCAACGGTGAGTATGAAACTTTTGGAAATAACAACTAAGCAAACGAGGTAAGTAACATTTTTAGGCACTACATGTTCGATGTTTCCAAAAAGATAAATATAAAAATATTTCTTCAGCATTTTTTCAGGGGTCTTCTGGGAAAATAAAAAATATTTTAATACCTTCATTTTTATTTAACATAAATTGAACATTTGGATATAAAGAATTTAAAAATTGAAAACAACAATTTACAACAATTTTGATAAATTAGATGATTTAAAAATAAAATAGTCATTGAAATATAATTTAATAAAGTTCAAATTTATAAACTACCTTCACTTAGAAGATAATTATAAAGTTTTAATTTCGAAAAAGTGGAAAATAAACATTTTAGAAATTATAGAACTTTTGAAGATTTTGCAATTTGAAAATTAAAAACAAATAAACTAGAAAATTGCTGTTGAAATTAATCAGGAAATCCGAATAACAGACTATTTGTAAGTTAACAAAACATTTCGATGTTTTGGAATTCTAAAATTATTATATATTTTTCCTTTCTTTTTTTGCATTAGCATATTAGCATTTTTGTAAATTACGATTTCGACCAATCAGACGAACCTCTCCGATTATGGTCACGTGATCTAAGGAATAATTTAGAGATTGCGCACAAATGCATTTTTGGTGTTTAAAAATTTATTGTTAATACATGAAAAAAAGTCGAACAAGTTATTAAATATGAGTGCAAATGACATAAAAAAAGAATATAATATACAAAATAATATACAATAATAATAATACAATATTTAATAATACAATAATAACAATACAATACAATAATAATACATAATATACAAAAATAATTATGCAAGAAAACGATCAACAATTTGTGAAAAAATTATTGAAAAAGGGTGGAGATGGGTAACCTAACCTCTAAAAAAACAAGTTCAAGCTATTGAAACCAATAATTGTTTGACAAATTGTTGATTGTTTTCTTGCATAATTATTTCTGTATTTATCATATTCTTTTTTTTTTTAATTTGCACTCATATTTAATAACTTGTTCGACTTTTTTCTTGTATTAACAACAGATTTTTAAACACCACAAAAGCATTTGTGCGCAACTGCGCAATCCCCAAATTATTCCCTAGATCACGTGACAATAATCGGAAGGGTTGGTCTGATTGGGCCTAAGCACAATGAACCGGGAACGGGAAGCGTGAATGTGAATGTAAGCAATAAGATAGAAAAGGACAGAAGATGTTTCTATCCTTTTCTATTTTATTGCTTACGTTTTTCGTTCGTGGTCTCATTATGCTTAGGCTCATTGGTCGAAATCGCTTTTACAGTGGGACCTCCACCATCTCATATTCCCCGCCACTACTCTTGATCGTTTGTCCCTACTCTCGAGAAGCCGCTTGCGCAGATAGTTTACACCCACATGGATACATACGTGTGTGCGCAAATTCCTGCTGCGCAACTTCCAACTTTCCCTCTGAACTACCTCCATCAAGTAATAACTCCCCCGAAATTATTACATGGTGGAGGTCCGACTGTATCTACATAAGCTGAAATGCATCCATGTGTCTGCGCCCTTTTTTTTTTTTAGAGAATCTCTGCACATGCGTAGAAGTATGCGCAGGTGAAAGGCGCTCAGCATTTTTGTGTGGCTCGTTGGCTTCTGCTTTCGTGGTGTGTGATTCTGTACAATTCTGTGATATCTGAGACATATGTAAGTCAAGTGTTTTACTGCCAAAAAAGAACACTGGAAAAAACAGACATTTGACAGTAAAACAGTTGACGCATATTGTCCAAAATAAAGTCAAAATTATTGTTTAATCAAAAAGTTTTAACCATGTGTGATTGTTAATACCCTTCGGCAAGAATCAATGGCTTCTGAGTGTATTTACTGAAGAGCTAACAAATTCCTTTATTTATATTGTATGTAAATTTTACCGCATAAATTTTGCATCTGAAGACGCATCATATTTTTCACTTGACAAGGTATAGCACTTTATATTTATATTTACGAGCAAAATTATTTACGTTTGAAGAGGTTATAATTCATCCAACTTTAAAATTATAAATAATTTCAAGCATATATTATCGGTCATACGATCATTTATTATAAAATTGAGTTTACAACAACAACGT
>JBAGKK010043203.1:0-10418 GCA_037177015.1 Euceroptres primus | reverse complement strand
TAAGTTTGATTTAGTTATTATTTATGAATTATTATACATAATGCATAACCAAAACACTGAAAACGAACTGATGCGAATCGATGGAATTCTCCGCGTAGACTACTGCGCCACTACTGCGTACTTCTTTGCTACGGTACTTGCGCAACTTCGCTGATCTCCGAGTTCAGTTTTCTCGTCCCCTTGGATCCCTC
Organism: Euceroptres primus; assembly: GCA_037177015.1. Classification (NCBI taxonomy): domain Eukaryota; kingdom Metazoa; phylum Arthropoda; class Insecta; order Hymenoptera; family Figitidae; genus Euceroptres; species Euceroptres primus. The sequence goes on along the minus strand of JBAGKK010043203.1, from coordinate 10,227 downwards.
ACCCATAAAAAAAATTTCTAGAACCCAGTATTGGAGGTTCCTAAAATGGCAGAGCAGTGTATTAATAATCATAGTTGTAGTTGTGAATCCGCATTTGCATGTAAACATTTCTTTTGCCCATTCTTTTTCGAGGGGAATAATACTAAATAATACTACATTTTAATTAATCATTATCATTTATTCTAATGAAAAGTCTCTCAGTGTATATTTATAGCATCTGGCTTCATGAAGTTATATATATATATATATATATATATATAAAAGCAATTTATAAAATTAGCAATTAAGAATTATCGAGGCTTGGCTCAAGCTTTAGAATTTTGACTATTTAAGGCTTGACCAAGGTTTTACTCAAAACTTGGCTTCCCTTGCTGAAACGGTGTTATCATTTTCAAGTCTATGAAGGGTTGGGACAGGCTTGGATACCAAGCCTCTCCGAAGGTTGACTAGCCTTTGCAGAGGGCTTGACAAGCCCTGCCACCGCCGTCAATTTCCTACCTGGGAAACAGATTAATTACGGATAAATATCTAATATGCTCTTTGTTACGTTACTGGTATTGTTTGAAAAATATTTTATCTTCAATTTGGTACTTAATACTTTTCTTTTTTTCTGTGAAATGTTTAATTATTATAAAGTTAAAACTTTTTTTATCCAGATTGAATTACTCTCCCCTATATCAAAAATACGTTGGTTTGATTCAAACAACGATTTTTCCAGTGTATAAAAACAAAATGTACGACAGCGCGGCATCATAGGTTACCAATTAATCGTTTGGCTGATTATTTGTTTTAACCGTTTTAACTGAATTTATTCGAATAACTGAATTTTTCTTCGATTGTTTAAACTGTTTTGTTCGTAAGGAATTTGTTAACCGTTTAACTGATAGAACGCAGAGACAAAGACCCAAATTCATCAAATGTAATGTACTTGATATCGGTTGAGTCGAACTTGAGAAGAGGGATAGCGACAGGATAGGGATAGGGATATAGGGAATAGGAAGGTGCGAATTTGTCCGGGGATTTGATATCTCGATATTTGAAAATATGAGACGCATCGTGTCTGCATCGGGACTGATATCGGGATCCGCTGGCGTGTCGCGAATCATTCACGCCTGCATAAGAGCGCATAAGCACGTAAGTCCACACTTGGACGCATGCCTTCGAACAAATACCAAGTCCATAATGCGTGCGGTGTGCTCTCAAGGTGGGGGGTTTGTATTCACCCCTTCTATACCGTGGCAACAGAGTCGTGGTCCACGGGCGCAGCGATCAATGCCACCGTCGGCCTTCCACAGTACATCCCCACTCGTGTCTCGTATCCATGACGACAGAATCCCTCCATCCCTACTCAGTTTGGATCAGGTCACCTGGTGGGAGAGCGATCACCCTGAAAGGGGAAACTTTAGTCCAGCAAGGAATTCCTAGAGTAGAGAGAATTGTCCCTACCAGGGGTTTTGACCCTCCAGATCTCTCACGCGGCACCACGCACGCACATTCGCCGATCAAAAACCAGGTGGGGTTACCAGGCTCTCACGAGACATTAACCCCAACAATCAACAATCACATTATCAAGCACCTATACAGACACTGGACTACCACCAACTCAAAAATCGCCACGACCTTGGATATTCTAGGTAAGGCATCACCCCTTAAAGATAAACAACCCTTCACTCTCACTCGGAAAAATATGTGTTTCACTGGGAAAAATGTTTGTTTGAATCAAACAAACTATGTTTGATATAGGTCAATCAAATATTTTGGTTGATTCAAACAAACATTTGTTTACTTCAAACAAAATTTGTTTGAGCCCATGATCAACTTGCTCGAATCAAATAAATTTTATTTGAATCAAACAAATTTTATGTTTGATATGCGGTCAAAAAAATGTTTCTTTGATTTGTATATTTTCCTCAATTTTGAATCAAACAAACGTTTGTTTGATATAGACTCCTGACGCATCTCCAACAAGCGATCACAGCGCCTCTACAGGCCGCAATTCTTGGGTGCTTGTACCTCGTATAATTTATTTATTTATTTATTTAGAAACCAACGAGCTTTAGCCCTTTATTACAGGTTAAAAGAAAGTTATACATCTAAGTAATCTAAACTATAATTAATATTAAGATTAAAAATTAAAAATTAAAATAAAAAGCTTAACAGTTCTTCGTAATAGCATTCTAAATGCTCATTTCCAATTTTAAAAAAAGTGCACCCCTAGGCCGCGTTATTCTCTGATTTGGAAAATGTTTTTAAGAGCTAGTTTGAATTGAGTCATGGAATTATTGAAGAAATCGAGATTATCGCACAATAAGTTTGCTTCACTACATATTCTAGATAATACATCCAATCTAATGCTGGAATTGAGAAATGTACATACTCTATGAACACGCTAGGACTTCAAAATTGACAAACCAACGCCATTCCAAAATACGTCAGGTTCCTATAGGTCAAACAAAAATTTTGGTTGATTCAAACAAACATTTGTTTAATTTAAACAAAATTTATTTGATTTAATGATCAATTTTCTGGAATCAAACAAATTTTATGTTTGATATACAGTCAAACAAATGTTTGTTTGATTCAAACAAACATTTTTCTCAGTATTGAATGAAACAAACGTTTGTTTTATATATGGTCAAACAAATATTTTGGATGATTCAAACAACAAATGGTTAAATTTAAACAAAATTACGTTTAATATACGGTCAAACGAATGTTTGATTCAAAAATTTTAGAAAAAAGTTTGGTTGAGTCAATTAAAATTTCTTTGAATAATATTTGTTGGATCAAACAAACATTTGTTTGACCGTATGACAAACATAAATTTTTTTTTTACCTTTATCAAATATACGTTTGTTTGATTGAAATAAACGTTTTTCCCAGCAGGTGTACACCTGTTTCTAAATTCTTTTAAATTCAGTTGAATTCGTTTGAATTCTGTAGAATTCCGTTGAATTCTATTGACTTCAACTTTACTAAGAAAAATGTTTGTTTGACCTATAGCAAACATAAAATTTGTTTGATTTAAATAACACTTGTTTGATTCGAGCAAATTGATCTTTGAATCAAACAAATTTGGTTTAAATTAAACAAATGTTTGTTTGAATCAACTAAAATCTTTGTTTGACCATATATCAAACAAACATTTTTTCCAGTGTTGAATGATTTTGAATTTACCTTAAATTCAGATCAATTTATATCAAATTATATGAACTCAGTTCGCTTAAAATCACTTGAACTCTTTTGAATTCTTTTAAATTCACTTCAAATCTTTTACATTTTTCTAAATTAATTTGAATTCTTCATTCTTTTGAATTATGTTGCATTTTTGTTAATTTACTTGAATTCTTTTCATTTCCTCAAAATTCCGTTGAAATCTATTTAATTCACCTTGAATTAGTTTGAACTCTTCGAATTCTTTAAATTTTTATAATTCTCTTGCATTCTTTTGTATTTTCTCGAATTATTTTGAATTCCCTTGAATTCCTTTGAATTGCCTTTACAATTAGTTATTTGAAATTTACATTTCTCACCAACGATTTTAGGTAATAAATATAAAAAACGTAAACATCTTTTGAATTCTTTGAATTCTTGAATTCAGTTCTACATAAAAATTGCTAATGGCCAAGTCCTCGTAATTTTGTTAATTTAATTAAACTTTTATTTAAATGAACCAAAATGTTTTGTAGAATTATACGAACAACCAACTTGCACTGAAAAAATGGTAGTTGGGCCAATTACTTTATAGTAAGAATTTTCTACCAAACTCGGAGAAAAGTTTTATTTGATTCAAATACACTATATCTTTGGATAAATCTAAAAATTTGGTTATTTGAAACAAATTTTGGGCGATTCAAATAAATATGTACTTAATTTGAATAAATGTTTGGTTAAACCTAACAATTTTTTCTAATTTGGTTCAATTAACCAAATTATGGGTTAATTCAACTAAGACTTTTCTTGACTAGGTAGAAATGCATTTATTGGACAAAATTTTGATTAAATCAAGCTAATTTTTACATAAAACATTTTATTTGTTGATGTAACTGTTAAAATTGAGTGCAACAAACTGAACTGTTACACCAAATAATAAAATGGTTACATAAATTATTTATTTATTTAAACATTCAACGGGCAACGTCCTTTATTACATATGAAAAAGGAACTAAATAAAAGTGAACTAAATATAAAAGTTGTAGTAGTAAACAAAAGAGCGCACGAGCCGGTCAACGTATGGAAATTATATACTGTTTTAGTCTCTGAGTAACGCTGTAAGTCTGTTCTTAAACCTATGTAGATGAACATGAATCGAAGAAGTCTAAGTCCAGAAAGTGTAGCTTCCCTGCAATTAATACAATGTTTCTAGAAAATTCTTACCATTAAATAAGTTGGCCAAACTATTCATTTTTTTTTTAGTTTGGTTGAGAAGTGTACGATTTTCTTAACACAGTGTCTATCACAAAAATGTTTGCTTAAATTACCCAAATGGTTAAGTGGACGAAACTCTCTTGTTTCAATCAAATTTTTTAGTAGAATCATTGTATTAATTTAGCATAACATATTCTGTTGATTGAACCGAATATTTTGATGATTGATCTAAATGTTTTTTTTTAGTTGAAACTATCAGATTATGTATTTTTTATCAAATCAACTAACCCTTGAAATCCACCAAAAAAGTTGGTACTAATTTAAACATTTTGTTTTTTCTATTATTATAGAAACAACAAAATGTTTAACTTAGTACCATTATATTACCATATTTACTATTACCTTTATCTTCACCTTTTTCTGTGGTTTATACATTCAATTTTTTATTTGTTTTATTTTTATGCCATCAAATATTTTTCTGAGTGTTATGTATACAGAAATTCTTTATTAATAACATGAAATTTGATGTCTATTCGTAAAGAATTTCTGTACGAATAATCTTCTCAATTTAACCAAATGTTTATTTAAAACCCCAAAAAATTTTTGTTCAATCAAGCAAACATTTTTCTGTAAATTATTTGAGTTTAAAATTTTTTGTATAAAAGGATGTGCAAAAAAACTGATTCCGAAAGAGGATCAACTTGAATATAATTTCAGTATTAAAACTACAGTTTTAATACTGAAATTATGCATTACAAAGATTTTTTTATATTATGCAGTTTTAATACTGAAATTATGTTCAAATTGATATTTGAAGTACATATTAAAACTGCAGTTTTATTACTAAGTTTATTCTCTTGCGGAATCAGTTTTTTTTGCATATAATTTTGGTACAAAACGGGTTTTAACTTAATTTATTTGTCGATGGGCATTTATCAATAATTATCAATTTTTTTAACTTTTTTTTTAATGCATCCCCTTCACAGTTATTATAATGATACCGTTGCTTCCACGTTTTACAATACAGAGAATCTCCTCCTAGACGATGAGTTACTATTGTAGCATCAGCTTTGATTTCTCACCCCTTGGTAGGCTCTATTCTCTGTCAATGGATCCATTCGGAAGTGATTGCAATGTTTCTTGCACGATTGTATATTGTATGCCGGAAAACCTAATCAGAGGGCTGCAACTATCGGTGGATAGAATACTCATTAGAGAAGTTGCTTATTGCGACGTCTCACGAAACATGACTACTCGTACTTTGGTCGCATTTCATTCTATTTATTTGGATTGAGGTGAGAGATAAATAAAAACAAGCACGAAGGTTGTTCCTCTTTCAACCGCGAAAGAAAGCTCTGGCTTTGCGCTTTGCCAAGATTACACTCTGCGTACCGACCGCAGTCCCCTTTCCAAACACAATCGAGTTACGCGCTCAGTTAGGGATAACGATATTTATTCGCGTCAAGTGTGCGATGAGTGTAGCTTGTCTAATTTGCATTATGCATGGACGAATAGCACTGAACGAGGGAGAAGCAAATTTTTTACTCACTTCAGATTTACGAAAAGTTTTGTTCCTCTGGTTACGAAATTAACTTACGTTTTGTCGAAAATGGAAATTTCATTGCAAAGAAAAATATTATACCTACGTTATTACAGTTGCCAGAATAAAAATCAGCATAGTACCTTATTGTTGAAAAGTATTGTATTTTAATAGTCAAATTTTAAAAGTAAAATGAAAAGGTATTATAATTTTATGACTGTAGTTTCTCTTGTAACTATTGAAAACAGCTCATTGCACCGTAAAAAAAAACACGCCCAGCCTCGATTAAGTTCAACCTGACAATGCTTGCACATCTAGTTTCTCTTTTTTACGTGTTTCGGGGATGCTGCCCGGTTATTTTAAGCCGAAAAAGAAAAAAATTGTACTATGTGTTTTTGAGAAAAAGGATTTTTTCATTTTTAACAATGAAAAATCTCATTTTTCTCGAAAACGACGAAAAATATGAATAGCAGTTCATAGTTCAAAATTGGTTCCCTTCCTAAAATTTATGAAATTATATACCTTGCCCGATTTTTATCTTGTGTATTTTAACAAATTTTTCCAAAAAAAATAGGAAAAATCGAAAAAAATGGACTAAAATAGCATTTAGTTTACCAAACTTTAACATTTTAGTTTTAAAAACGTTTTTTTTTTACTTTAGTAGCAATGTGAAGAACATTTTACACGATATTATTAAGTTTCATAAGCTTCAAAGTAAAGAAAAATTGTTTTTATCTCTAAAATTGAAGAAGTATCGTTTTTAACGATTAAAAATCTCATTGTTCTCGAAAACGAAGCAAAATAGTAATAGCAATTCATAGTTCAAAATTGTTCTCCTTCCTAAAATCTATAAATTTAAACCCTCGCCAGGTGTTTATCTTGTGTATTTTAACAAATTTTTCAAAAAAAAAAAAAAAAATAGAAAAAGTCGATAAAAGCGACTAAAATAGAATTGACCTTAACGAACTTCAGAATGTTTTGCACATTGTTTCTGAATTAAAAACAAACGATTTTAAAAATAAAGTTTTGAAGTTCGTTAAACTAAATGCTATTTTAGTCGCTTTTATAGATTTTTGATACTTTTTTTTTTGAAAATTTTTGTTAAAATACACAAGATATACATCTGGTAAAGGTTCAATTTCGTAGATTTCAGGAACGGAACAATTTTAAACTATGACCTACTATTTATATTTTTCTTCGTTCACGAGAAAAATGAGATTTTTAATCGTTAAAAATGATATTTCTTCAATCTTAGAGATAAAAACCCATTTTTCTTTACTTTGAAGCTTAGGAAACTTAATAATCTCATGTAACCTGTTCTTCACACTGCTACTAAAGTAAAAACAAACATTTTTAAAACTAAAATATTAAATTTCGTTAAACTAAATGCTATTTTAGTCAATTTTTATCGTTTCTTCTAATTATTTGAAGAAATTTGTTAAAATACGCAAGATAAATATCTGGTAAAGGGATAATTTTATAGATTTTAGGAAGGGAAACAATTTTCAACTATGAACTGCTATTCATATTTTGCGGCGTTTTTGAAAAAAATGAGATTTTTAATTGTCAAAAATAAAAAAAAACCTTTTTTCTCAAAAACGCATAGTAGGATTTTTTTCTTTCTTGGCTTAAAATAACCGGGGGGCATCCCGGGAATACGCGCAAGAGAGAAACTGGATGTGCAAGCACTTTTGGGTTGAGGCTAGCCGTGGAAAGCATCATTTTTATTGCAGATCATGAAAATGATAAAAAATCCATTTTGAACTCGTAAGCCAGAATGGAGCTCAAAATGATCTTTTCTGGTTCAACATGAATCTACAGATCATTTTAAGCAGAATTCGAACTCAAAATGAACTTTTCTAGCTCAAGATGGACTTGCAGATCATTTTGAGCAGGATTCGAACTCAAAATAAACTTTTCTGACTCAAGTTGAACCTACAGATCATTTTCAGCGGCATTCGAACTTAAAATTAACTTTTCTGTCTCAAGATGAACTTGTAGATCATTTTGAACAGGATTGGAACTAAAAATGAACTTTTGCGGCTCAAAATGAACCTGCAGTTGAAATTTGCATTGTCATTTCATATGTTTCCCTCATTTTTGTTGCAATTTAATTTGAGGAGAATTCTGCATTAAAATTAAAATCACCGTTTTACTGAGTTCATGTTAAATCTATCGTTGGAATGATGTATAATATATTTAAGAACGAAAAGTTATTTTTAAAGAGAAAACAATTATTGAAAATTTGAAGGGGTTGAATATGGCAGTTGACATTTTAGTTTTATACAATGTTATATTGGTAAATGTTTCGACAAGTTAGACAAAATTATCGCAAAATGAAATTTTTTACAAAACACGTTTCCAGCATTTTTATTGTAAGAAAAATATTCGTTAGTCAACAAGACAAAGTTAGACATATTTAGAAGAATCTTTCAAACTCGACTGGCTGAAAATACTGCCGAATTTATGGACCTCAATCTTCTCAATTAATCAGCAAAGAATACAAAACATTCCTATTTTAGTATTAAATTTTAAATCCTAAAGAACGCCATAAAGAGAAAATTGCATTTTATAAGATTCTGCACTCAGAGAAAACTTATTCTTAATTTTAAAAAATCACTTTAACTTCTTTTTCGTGATTCAAATAATATTTTTTAAATGAAAAAAATGTTTTTGACCCTATATTATATTTTTGATTTTAAAAAATTTTGTTTGCATGTAAAAAAGTTTTGTCTGCGTGGGGTGTTGACAAAATTGTATCTGACCTGTGAAACAATGATGTGTTCATCACTCAAAATAATTTTAAAGACATTTAAATTTTTACAATTTTTTATCGAATAACTTTATCTTGGGCTTATTTGACATAAACTTTTTATATAACTTTCGTTCTATAAAATATTTCGCTAAATTTATAAAGTATCCATTAAGAGAATTTTCTTATTAGCCCTATAATTCATCTTCATTATAGTATAATCCTAATTCTGTCATTTTTATATTATTAGGATATTATTATATCCTTAAAATTAAAATTATTAGGCTGAAAATTGAGGTCTAGTATGATATACCCCTTAACAATATGACCTCAATTTCCATTTACGCAACTCCATTCACTACCATCTACCCGTATCATAAAGTGAATGTCAATAAATTGAATTACATGTGGAAGTTTGCCAATGGAAATCGGAATTGTATTCAGAGTACTTGCAATCAGATGACCTGAGTTTCGATTCTCTTAAACTGCTAGGCATAAAAGTCTCCTATAAATGCTTAGAAAATCGGTATAATATAGATAATTTCGCCAAATGGAGTATCTGCAAACGAGTATCTTCATTTTTACGATTTATGAAAGAATATATGTTTCTATATCTTTAAATTAAACTACATTTAATATTATTTTTTATTTTTTATTAAATCCTTATAAATTATTATTCTTAAATTGAATTCTACAATTTACTACTTAAACATACATTAACAACCTTGAATCCACAATGTGCATTTTTGATTAGAAGTAATTCAAAAAGAGGCGTATATTGCACCTACCTACTTCAGATAGAAATTCCTATCATTCCTAAATTATGATTTCGAAATTTGAGTCTGGGTTATTCTGCTTGTTATTATTATCATTACTGCACTTCTCTGTTGGATTTAGATAACGATGTAATTCATGGATATATGAGATGATGTGAAAGGTCTCTCTCTCTCTCTCTCTCTCTCTCTCTCTCTCTCTCTCTCTCTTTCTCCGTTACAAATTTAATTCCCACAAAACTGTTGCTAGATGCATTTGATAGAATTGTAAACTCAGTTGCATAGTTGGAAATTAATTTCACTCTTCGTATTGAAAAAGGAGTTCTGTTAGAACAAATTTCAAAAATGCATTTTTTTAAAAGTGCAAGTTAAAAAAATACAAAGTTGAATTTTTTAAGTAGCTTTATAGGCCTGAAACGAAAAGAAAAAGAGCTTCAATTCAGTGTATTCATTGTTTTATCATTCATTTAGAGAATTGAAAACACTGTTTTAGCATTCACGATTATTAATGATGATAAATAAAAATAGAAGGTAATTTTATATCGTTTTGTTCTCGATCAATATTGAGATTCTTCTTCATTACAGCAGCTAAACTGTAATTGTATACCCACACTTTCATATTTCGATCCTGTTCATTTTTTCCTCTTTCATCTTCTTTCATTAATGCTGCGGATGATATTATATTTTCAGATTTATTCGTAATCTGGTAATAATAGAGTATAGTTGATCGATTAAACAGATATTAATTGAAAAGCGCATTTTCAAAACGTCTTATATACATTTTTAAGAAAATT
>JBAGKK010043192.1:0-10418 GCA_037177015.1 Euceroptres primus | reverse complement strand
ACAAATGCTACGGACACAATAACGAAACGTCATATATTGGTAAAGATGCGCTATATCAGTAGCTTCCTAGGGAATATTTACTTTTGTATGTGTGACTATGGAGAGTTGGCTAACGCCATCTTTTGTAAAACGCTACGAATTAATTCCAACACCTGGTACAATTTTTAAAATTCAAAAATATAAAATAAAAACTCTCTTTATTTACTCTTTTTAACGTAACAGTTATTTTTTTAAAGAATATCCTGTAAAGAGTCAGAGAGTGCGTACAATGGTGAGCCCAAGAACGATATTGCAGGTCTAAGAGGTATATTTTCCTTGTGAATTTTTGGAAGCCCATATATTAGTGATGGTAAGTCATTAATACATCTTCAGGAATTCGATATAAAATGTCCAATTAAACTACGTGATTCCCAATTATCAACGAGTTCATTTAATTGGTTTTGCATTAACGGCATTATCGCCAAAAAGTTGTTTAAAATGAATAATTTAACATTTTCGTTATTTATATAAACTAAGAGCAAAAATTGAAACAGGTATAAAATTTCTAAAACCATGTTTTTATTTTTAGGCAGTTTTAAAGTTAGGAACTTAAATGCAAAACCCCATCATTTTTATCATAATTTATAATGTTGTCTCAGGGTGCATACAATGTTCTCTCAACTGTACAATTTCTAACATCTCAATAAAATGTACTCGTCGCAACAGCATTATGTTTTAAATTCATAATATATGACCATGTGGTATGTACAGGTCAAAACAAAAACTCTGTATCCTTTTTAATTGTATGTACACTCGTCGTTGACTAAAGGACTGGTGACTAGAGGACCAGCTTCATAGTCGTTCACGCTTCACTGATTTTGTCTCCCCCTCCCCCCGAGTGTCCCTTGACTGGCCTACATCGCTCGGGCAGTCAGGGCCGCCAGACGTTGTTTACATCACTACTCTCTGCGCATTTACTTTTGTACGTTCAGAGACTATATATACGGTCCTGAATGTTGACATAAGATGTTCGCTCGAATAGCATTGCTTAGAGGACCGTCTACCCCCGAGCCCGGTCCTTTAATCAACGTCGAGTGTATAAGAGGTTAATTCCTTCTTCATTTGTTACAGTCCTGATGAGGGTACGGTTCCGTACCGAAACCCGTAGATTATGTGATGCTTTAATAAAATTTTTTCAAAAGACCGAGAAAGATTGGGGGAGATTAATTGATTGATTGATATTTATTTGACCTGAGGGGGTAGGAGAGGGTGAGAGAGAGGTGTGGGAGGGGGATGGGGATGGGCGGGGGTTGAGAGGGAAAATGGTAGTGATGGGGAGGGGAAGGTGAGAAGGGTAGGAGGGCTTCAGCTGAATTTCTAAATTTCTTGAAAATTTCGCAAAACCGTTTGACGTCAGCATTCTGTATCCCAAACACTACGCAATAACAGAAAATAAAGGAAATCGATTACCCACTTGTTGCCTTTGCCATTGAGTGCGCCATAGAGGGAAAGGGCAAAAAGTAATAAATATAATTTATCGTCGAAACTCTCACAGTTTAAAATTGTATACAAATTAATAAGGGGCAGTGATCATTAATTTAAAATTTGCAATAAATATTCTTATTTTTTAATGTTCAATGTTTGAAATTTTGAGGCGCTAATTGCACTTATGTACTTATTCAAACACTCGCAGAGACTATGAATTTTTAAGAAAATGCATAAATCAAATCCTTTCGTCTGCCCACCAAACTCTAATTAGAGGATCTCTAATTTCCATAGGTAATATTTTACGCAGTCGAGCAGCTGCAACACCTGCAACTAGATGACGGTGAACACAATACAAATATCCTTATTTCCTCCAGTCCTCATCCTCCTGGATTGACAACATGGCAAATTGTTAGTAGAACTGGTGACGACATGGAAATGACGACACTCTCACAGGGAATTTCAACTGGATTTCAATCTAAAAATCATAAAAATCTGCATGCGATGTATGACAAAATCCCAACAACCAAATATAAAACAACAGAAATTGATCAAGAGTCACTAGAAGAAAATTACGATAAAGTCGAAATACAACGACAAGAACAGAATGTTCAAAATATGAAAAAATCGTCTTTTGAGTCATCTTATGTTCAGATTGGTGACCAAATTTCAAAACTGTCAAATTTGTCATCAGATCATGGAAACACAACACTGTTGTCAATAAATCATTCGATTAATCCTACTTCAATAAATCATATGGGAAGATTAAAAGTCGATAGCGTAGTTGCAGAAATTTATGGAATTGTAATACCTTCGAATAAAGACTCAAAGTGGGAAGAAAAAAGTGACGACAGTGTTAAAATTGACAAGCTCGACAGTCGTAAAGATGAGAATGAAGGAACGAGGTAACTTATAATTTTTCATTTATCTTAACTTAATCTACAATAGTACATTATGAAACTAAAGCCAGAAGTTGTTGACTCCCAATGAGTGTGAGATTTGTAACTCACGCGAATGGGGAATCACCAACCCGCACGTGTATTATAAACTGTTTTTTGTAACCACTGTGGGCGGAAGCAGGTCCGGGCCAGAGCCACGGCGGGGTCTAGGGTTGGAACTCCGCTGGAGCTCGCTGAGGACGAAGCCCCCTGAGAGAATAAAAAGACGTGCTGAAAGGATTGTTAAAAACTTAAGTGGAAATAATTTCTTTCGTTTTGTTTACAAGTCGATAGGTTGACGCAATAACTGAGAAAATGGCGAACTAACCTAATCTCAGCTGACCTGATTGTAGTTACTATTTGTTCTGTCTGTTGACGCAATTCCGACGGGAAAATTCGGCAGTCTAGTGGTTTTGGATTGGTCGCGGGAACGCAGACGGAACTATCGACCAATCAGAAGGCACCGGTCAGCCGGTTTTCACGCGCCCTATACAGGAAAGTTTGCGAGACTCAACATTCCCACATATTATTTTCGTGCGGGAATATTCATTCTCGTACACTTTTTAAATTCACCAGGAATCAGCCATTTTGATCAGATTTTTCGATGCGCGAAGTGCGAACTTCCCGTACAATATTGCAAAAACTAATTTGCGTACATATTTAATTTTAATCATGAAAATTAAAATAATCCTTTATCATTGAAAGATTCTTAACTAAACTTAACTAAACTAATTTATAATAATATTAAAAACCAGATGAAAGAGTTGCCTTGAATATGCGTGGTTTTAAACCTTGTTTCTCAAGGTGAAAAAGTATCTATGAAAAAAACTCTCTGCTGTACAAGTAAAGCAAAACCGTGATAACATTAATATGTTTCAGGCCGACGCGTTCCAATCACAGCTTTAGAAAACACCTTCCACCACTTACCACTACAAGCTCACGCGCGGTGCCGCCTGCCGAACCTCGAACGATGAATGAGAGTGTAATTGTAAGTGGAGGGGCAGATTTTCGGGAAGAGCCTTTCACTTCTAAATAGGCTTGTCAACTTCTACCGCTCGCCCTAATAGACGATGACGTCAGCGTCACTCATTTTCGTGATTCTTTTTCGTGTCGATTTTCACCCGTACCCCCACGCCTAAAACATATTAATGTTAAAAACCTACTGCGCAAAATTGAAAATTAGTAACGAAAAGTTAGAAAACAAGCTACAAAATCTTGTCAATGTCTGGTTGAAATTACACCAAAATCAGGTCGCAAAAAATGTTTCATTCACTATGACTGATAAATTTTTCACTAAATCTGACTCATATCTAGTTGACAGAAGCGCAACAATTTCCGTCACTACTCGGTTAACTGCAGAAGGCGAGGACCCATTTAAAAATCAAGACAATATATTTTGAACGTGTACCTGCTGGCTGCGACGATGGACACCGGAATAAAACAAGGGGCTGATTATTGAAATTTCATCTGACTAACAGACATTTCAAATGAAAAATGTCAAATGTTTATATTTTCCTCCAGCCGTTCGAACTGTGACATCGCAGTCGGCAATATTCGTGACACAGCATGATTTCGGCCGAGAGCTGGGTTGAACCTGTATAATGAGTAACGTAAAAAACTTTTTTTCAGAAGTCGGGTAGGAAGTCGGACAGCACAACGGTCTCTTGAATTCATCATTGTTCCCGTGGCAGTCATTGATAATCTCACTTCCTGATTTTTCAGTGTCCAACTCCGCAGAATAAAAGAGGACTAGGCTTATGCTTCCTAACTTAGACATGATTAATGCCATATTAGGTGAATCGAGTTGAAACTCAACATTTCTCTTTACATTTAGCCATAGAATACGAATCAAAAATTACTTTTTAAATATCACCCCTACAAGTCTGTTTTATAGGGTAGCATAAACACCCCATAAGTGAAAAATTGGGTTTGCGACTTTTTGGCGCTAATTATGATATTTTTGCGGTTTTTTCAGTACAGATTGTTTCTAATACATAAAATATTACTTTCTACTGGTAATTAGATGTTTAAATAAATTGTTTAAACAATTTGTCATTGTTTATAACAATTTTCTCTCAGAATAGAGTTAGAACAAGCCTGTCCAAGTAGGAGCGCGCCATCCCAAAACAGATGTTTCGCCTTCCCTTCCAACGCTGTTTCTTCAGCTAAGGTGATAGGAGATGGTAGACTTAGTTTAGCAGTTATCATTGGAAGGGATGGCAAAACATCTGTTTTGGGATGGCGCGCTCCTACTTGGATAGGCCTGAGTTAAAAAATCGCGGTTTTTCCGAATTTTTCAACTTTTCAACTTTTCAGTAAGAACCAGGCAAAAATCAATTAAAGTAAACAAAAATAATTTTTAAGCAATTTATTATTATTTATAACAATATTCTCTTAGAATAATGCTAGAAATTTGCGATTTTTCCTAAAATTTTTCACTTTTTGTTCAGTTCTCAATTAGAGTGAGGTAATGATTATTTCAACTTAACAAACATAATTGCTTAAACAATTTATTATTATTTCTAATAATATTCTCTTTGAATAGTGCTAGACAGTTGCGGTTTCTTCTGAAATATTCAACTTTTTGTCAATTTTTCGCTTAGAGTGAATTAATAATTAATGAAATTTAACAAACATAATTGCTTAAACAAATTATTATTAATTATAACTATCGTCCCCAATATTAATGCTAGATAGTTGCAGCTTTTTCTGAAATTTTTAACTTTTTGTTAACCTTTGACTTAGTGAGGTAATAATTAATGAAAGTTGATAAACATAATTACTATCTCCTCTTAGAGTAATTCGAGAAAAAAAGGCCCCAATCAAATAATTAATTCAGGCCTTTTTAATCTCTATATATGTATATTATCATCGATGACAACATGCTTTCTTCAGTGTAGGAGTGGAGGGGGAGGGGGGTTGATAGTAAAGTATTTGCAATTTCATATTTTTCTTTTACGTTTTGCAATAAACTTCGTCTTGTAATTCAACACAAAATTGTTACAAGTCATTTACAGACCCACTTCTCCCACCTACTCCTAATTATTTCATCCTTTGTTTTTATCTCTACCGTAAGATAGCCTTTTTGCTTAAATTAATATTTTTAAAACATAAGCTAAATAGTAAAAATGCTTCACTTTGAAAAAAATAGAATACTATTTAAAAAATGATTCTTGTTGATGTTCATTTATTATTTGTTAATAACTAAAAAGTCCAAGCAAAACTGAAGATTTCAGAAAAAAGCGCAACTGTCTAACATTACTCTAAGAGAAGATAATCAGTTGTTCAATAATAATCAGTTGTTTAAATAATTATGTTTGTTATCTTGCTAACAAAGTGAAAAGTGGACAAAAAGCTGAAAATTTAAGAAAAAACGCAACTATTTAACATGACTTTATGAGAAGATAGTTATAAATAATAATAAGGGGCTTAAACAATTATGTTTGTTAAATTGAAATTATTATTAACTCACTCTAAGCAAAAAGTGGACAAAAAGTTGAATATTTCAGGATAAACCGCAACTTTCTAGCATGATTCAAAGAGAACATTATCAAAAATAATAATTAATTGTTTACACCATTGCGGTTGTTAACTTAAAATAATTATTACCTCACTCTAAATGAAAAGAGGACAAAAAGTTGAAAATTTTCGAAAAAACCGCAACTTTCTAGCATTATTCTATAAAAATACTATTATAAATAATAATGAATTGTTGAAACAATAATTTTTGTTAATTTTAAATGGTTATTGCCTCGCTCTAACTGAAAATCTGAAAACAAATTGAAAAATGCGGAAAAAACCGCGACTTGCTAACTTTATTCTAAGAGAAAATAACTATAAACAATAATAAATTGTTTAAACAATTTATTCAAACATTTAGTTATTAGCAGAATGTAACATTTTATGTATTAAAAACAATTTGTACTAAAAAAATCTGCAAAAAATCATAACGAGCGCCAAAAACACGCAAAACCCAATTTTTCACTCATGGGGTTTTCTTGAGGCCCTATAAAACAGACTTATGGAGGTGATATTTAAGGCCCACGGTAAGGTATTCCCAACCTAAAAATATCACATGCAAATCTCCGCAGCTAATGCTGGTGAACCATAGGGTGCTTGGTCGACGATTCCTCTCCAGGAAAAAACGGAAAAAACATAATTAAAAACTATATAAATCGCATTTTACACTCCTGAGTGGATATTTTCGAACGTAAACAAACCTCTTTGCAAATAACGTACGCCTAACTCGCCACCAAGGTGACCCCTGACACGTGCAGTCAGCCTGGAATTTCCCTAACTGCGTTGCGATCCAAAACGTTACATTCCCACAGTGGCCTTCCTCACACGTGTCATCTTTCAAGATCTTTTCTACCTATGTTTTACCCAAGCTCGCCCACCGGGTAACCCCTTACCCAGTGCATCCTATTATCTCCTATTCTAGTCCCTATTTACATTTCATTTCTCTTCTATTTTTCCCTTTTATCATTTCATTCCTCTTCTAATTCCTATTTACATTTGTTCCTAATTATTTATAATAATCAGTTTGTTATTAACATTCCTTGAACTTCATTCTTTACAATGTTTTTTCTATTTTCTAATTTATTTACATGTCAATTCACTCACAATCTCTTTAAACAATCTCTCTCAGCTACTCTTTCATTATTTATCAATCATCCATGTTGAGTAGAAATATTTTATAACATTTTGCAATTTTTCATATGTATTTCGCTGTTGTTCACGTTAATTTAGACAAATTCGCAAACCCTAGGGTGTTATGTTCGTACTATTTCATAAATTCTTTTTTTATTTAACCTAGTACCCTTATCATAAAGAACCTGAGATACGGATCCAGTGAACCACAGGTGCATCGGCTCTAGCGTCTCCATGCAATCACGATGCATTCCAATGTAATCTGTTTGCAACGATGTCTAAGAATTATATATATATATATATATATATATATATATATATATATATAAAATAATAATTAGTTTTAAGAACGAATAATGCGATTTGGAGATTTTAGCAAGGACCAAGAGTCACGAGCAAAATCTTTCCGAAAGTCCATCTAAACGAATTATTTTCTAAAAGGGAAAATTATAAGTTAATAGCTTTATTTGATTTAAGACTTCGCTTCTAAAGAGTCGCTTGGAAGGCATATCGCAATGTGCATGAGAATACATAATACACGCACATTGCATATGCCCGGCTACACATGTAAACAGGGATAAAGAGGTCGGTTCGTCCTACCATCCACACGAATATTGTTTCCCACTACTAAGCAATAAGATTACCTTCTACCACTTCTCTGTCCAGTACCCCCGACACTATAATTCTGTTTCTTCTCAATCTGCAATGCATTCCGGACTTATCTATTTACAACGACTTCTAATAATTATAAGAAAATAATAATTAATTTTAAGAACGAGCAATGCAATTTGAATATTTTGCCAAGGACCAAGAGTCATGAACAAAATCTTTCCGAAAATTTATCTAAACTGATTATTTTTATATGTTTAAACTATAAAAGAGGAAAATATTAAGTTAGTTAGATTTATTGAATTTAAAAGTTCAATTTTAAAGAGTCGCATGACAGGTATATTGCAACGCGTATTATACATGCACATTGCATATACACGGCCACACACATAAACAGAGATCAAGAGGTTGTTTCCCTCTACCATCCACACGCATATCATTTCCCACCATTTAATAATGGGATTACCTCCTACCACTTTTTCCAATACTTCCCACACCATAATTCTGTTTCTCCTCAATCTGGGAACCCAATAAGAATTCAGAACGTTTCCTACTCCTAAACTTGAGCATCTTTAATTATCAATCAATAAACAAATCTATATCTTCTTCAAGTCAATCGTGGTTCCCACCACTAAAATTTTGCCACTCAAGTCAAACGTTATATTTACCAATCCAATAAGAAATTAATCTTCTCCTACTCTTAAACAACCCTATACCTTCCACAATTATTAGAAGCCAATAAGCAATCTGAATATCCCCTACTGTTGAAACGCGCATCTTTAATATATCAATTAACATTTCCTACTCCCAAAATTGCGCATCTTTTCTTACCAGACCATCTCCTACTCCTAATAAATACATATCCATTATACCTAAATCCCCCTTATTCCATATTTCATTTCCCAATTAAAATTTGGAAGACCTCCTACTTTTTAGACTTTTTAAACCAATCAACGAAGAACCCATATCCAATTCCTATGAAAAAAACCCCACTAAAAATTACATCTATCTACTAATTTAAGGAAGAACTCACCTAAGTTCCTAGAATACGGGAGTCCAGTCATTTTTTCAATCAACACTTAATAACTTTTACATGAATGAAAAAAAAGCGTTTCTACCAAGTCAGAGTTTCTTACCTGAGAAACCAATAGTTAGGTGAAATCGTACTAAACCCCGTAAAATAACGTAGAGTCATTAGTGGAGGTGAATTGACGTATTTACATCTTTATTGTAAAATTCAAACCAAAGACAATTCGGGAACTGTGTCACCGGCAATTGAACGTTGTTACAATCTTTCCAGTCTAAACCGAACCACGAACCAACCTCACGCAAGTATAAATTGTACTTTAATCATATGTTAGCTATAAAATATAATCTTTACATTATTCGTTGCAATTCTACCATATTTCTTTCTTTCTACTCCTTTCCTTTGAAAATTCTGTCATAACGGATCCCATAGATCCGACGAAACAACGAGATCCCCACAATAATAAATAATAAGAAGGAGCACCCTCCAGGAGGTGCTGCTTCTACTAAACATTTCGGAAACTACGCAGAGTGTTACACTTTCCCCCTAGTTTTTAATAATTGATTTATAATCAATTTTTAACATCAATGCTTTCCTTTTTATGTTTTTCAGGTTAATTACTTTCCAGCCTTGCCTAAATACCTTCTTCTTTGCCTTTAAAATTAAAAATCCAAGAAAAATTTCCTAAGCTTAAAATATCAAAATCTGTTAAAACTTTGTTGATTTTCAATATTTTAATTAATCAAACCCCTTTTTAACCCATTTTAACACTTCGTCTCCTTTTTATACATATAAACTATTAAAACTCTTTAAATCGAACTTTTCATTTGCTAACATTCAATTTTCCTTTTCATTACAATTTTCTTTTTCGTAACTTTCAATCATGAGCATTTTGCTTTTCCACGGGAACTATTCTCCACGTTTCCATGTTGTTTATTTTATCTTTTTAGCCAGTTCTTGTTTCAGTGCTTTCCAATTGTTAAATTTAAATTATTACAAGTGGTTTAAAAATTACAACTTTCAATTCTGGTAAGTACTTTCCTGTTTGTTAACATTTTCTCATTATTTGCAGCTAATAAATTTTAATTCCGAATTTTAGAATTTATTTCATTAAGGGCCCTGGACCGAAAAATGAATGGCAAAAATGACTATTTTAGTCCGCATTTTTAGACCAAAATAGAGGTTTCCCGGCGTTACCGCCAGGTTTAGATGATACCTTGTAGTTTTCCTAAGGGCGCTTGACTCCTTTGGCACAGCAAATCCGCGGGAAAAGCCGGAAAATCCTTGATGTAAAAAGATCCTTGGCCGGCACATGTACACACTAACACTACCACACAGGCACATGTGGATTTTCCACAGCACGCTCAAACAGGTCTTTTGCACCACAAAACCGCAGTCCCGTCGCTTCACAAACAAACTTCACGCCCGAAATTACGTACGAAAACCGACCGATCGCGATTATTTATTCCAAAATAGTAAAAACGAAACTGAAAACTGACATGAGAATCAGTTGATAGCAGAAAGAAAATTTCACCGCCAGCGCCATCGGGAACGAACTCAGATCGCCATGGCAACACAAACCAGGGCCGTCTGTATAAAATATTTACAATGGCAACATAATAACTTAGATGAAAACCGAAAATTGTAAAATTTTTAGACAAAATTATTTATAATAATTACAAAATTAAATCAATAAAATATTTTAATATACGTATAATATTCAAAAATAA
>JBAGKK010043181.1:0-10419 GCA_037177015.1 Euceroptres primus | reverse complement strand
TCAACACTCGACATGCTGTGACGCTGCCAACTGCTGAGCGTGAAAAAATGACCTTTACTCGAGTCAAGTCAAATCAATATCTAAATTTACAATTCATTGTTATTTTTAAAATACTTTATGTATATTTATCAGCATAAAAATTTAATACCTCATTTATTAATGGATAAGCTGGCCAAATTTTGTATTTAATTCCAAATACCAGAAAAAATAATGGACATAGCTTTGACTAGATTTCCCAGTAGCCGGACTACTTTAAATATAAGTGTGCCTAGACACCGAAAAACTCCCAATTTTTATAATTTTTTAGTAAAGTTATATTTTTGAATTTTAATCTGAACATTCGAAAATATAACTTTACGCAAGAATGATTAACATTAGGCAGTGTTTCGCTGTGCAGACGCACTCCTATTTAAAAAAGAAGTTGGGCTTATCTAAAAAATATTTATTTCTATTATTTATTGAGTAAAATAAGGCGATTGAATTTTGAGGTTAGAGCTTGAGTCCAACAGCCTAAAGCCATTGAAAATGTATTGACAAAGAAGTTTTTATTTATATCGTGTATTGTGTCAATTTTTATGTATGCTTTCAATTTATTTACTTTGAATGAAAATTAGACTAATAGAATTATAATTATTTTACAGAAATGGCCAATGAGCTGCAATATTCAGAACAGCAAATGCTGTTTGTTTTAGATGCTGTCAGGAAAGCCTTCATTTACTGCGAGGGAACCTTGAAATTGGGAGCCAAAGAATAATAAGAGTATTACTACTCTTCAGACGATTAAGCACTTATACTTAGCTTAAGTATAGATTTATCAAAATGTTATTTGTTTAATTTAAAGTGGTGCTTAAGTACTCTTCGTTAAACCAAAAACTATACAATGTTTCAAAGAAGTTAAAGTATTAAAACTTAAATATAAGTTGTTATACTCGGTTAACTTGTTGCGTTAGATACGCTGTTTATATTTTAAAATATTCAATATTTATGTAATTTAAAAAAATGTTGATTTTGATTACACTTATGATCCTTTTATTTTTTTAAAGAGCATCGATATGAAGAAAGACGGACAAGACTGTCATACTTCTTATATGTAAATAAATTACTTTCATCCATTTCACGTTATTATAAATAATAGTTAAAACAATAACTGATGTTAAGGTACTCTGCAACAATAGTAATAAAAATAAATCACGTTAAACAATTTATTTTAATGCCTGAAGGTTGGTGCCGATCACTACTGCATAAAAGTAACAATTACTGAAGCAACAAGGTTACGTATCTGACGATAAGTAACGCTTTTGCATAATTTGGATTTTAATCGTGAATAAAAATTGACCCCAATAAAATATCATGTTAAGTGATCAAAATTAAGTTTTTCTGTATCTGCTTTAATCGGTTAAGCCCTTTGTGAAAATAATAATTGTGTTTTAAATACAATTATAAGCATTTTTAATTTCCAATTTGGCTTAAGGTGAAGATTACCAGTGCGTTTACCTTATATGGAAAATAAATAAAGAAATCCTTATTATTTTTTCTTCGAAGCGTCAATTTTTTATATAACCTTACACGACCAAAGGCCAAAAACCAAGTAATATCTTTATTTCTTCATAAGGTCTGAAATATAACTTAAACAACTTTTTTTTAAAAGTAATTTATCTGATTGTGAAATTGAAAGAGTTAACATTGTATTCACCAAATTATTCATTTTGCGTTTGAACTTTCTAACTTCAAGTCACTTTGTGAAGTATTTGAGAGTAAATTTTACTGCAGTCAGTCTCCAAAGACCCAAAAGTGGCCTTGGTTCATTCAACTTGCTTTGTAAGCGTTTCGGAAGTGGAGAGTCGTGGCTAAAGGAATCCAATTTGTAGATTATTTGTACGTCGAACGATTCCCTCGAGGGTCGTTCAGTGCAAGAAAAGGCGCTCGTAAGGCTCAAATTCTTCTAGAAGCCCGACGCTTTTCACAAACGCTTTACACGCGTTGTAAGTAGTTTATGAGGAGCGATAATCTTTCTTCTTCTTTACCGCGAAAGGAGGTTCCTCGTACAGAAAGGTTAATGTTCCTTTGTGTTGATCGAGGATACTGCATAGATGTATATACTGCATAAGAAGAGAGAAGGAATGGATGGCGCTTGTCAGATCCACAGTGAAGTTGGTACTGTTGGGCTCACCTGACAACGAGAAGTGACAGGCTGTGTATAATATTCAAACTAGGGATGTACTCTTAAGAGGAATCCGAGCTAAGCTGCGATTTATTTGCCTGTCGTTAGCGTCGCCGACGTCCGCTAATCACCGACCATTGTGCAGTAATGGATCCGCAACGATCCCTGCGCCGTTGATTGACAGTCGATTCTTCGAAGGTGTACATAAGCACTGAACCATAAGCTCTGCCCATGGCAACTGAACGAAGCCTCTAGATGACATCCTTCTTCATTTTACTTTCGTTTCCTCTTATCCAAGCGGAACTCGTCGCACGAGAATTATTAGAGCGTGCCGAGTCCGCTAGGGTTTAGCGTAAAATACGAATTTCAAAAAACGAAAATCCCTGAGGTGCCATGTTTTCCTTTTTACCTAGAAAAGAAAAGTGTAGTTTCAAAACGATCAAAAAATTTTTTGATGCTCCGCAAAGCCAAAATAAGTGAAAACCCCCCAAAAACACGGTTTCTTCAATTTATATCACAAATGAACGGTGGCAATGTAAAACGAGGTAAGGGACAAAACGGCAATTTTATAGGAAAACGAAAAAATGTGTATAATCTAATTTGTAATTACAAAGAAAAACAAAAGTCTGAAGTATTGCTGAATCTATGCCAAAAAAGTTTGATTAGAAATATGCTTTTAGTTATGAGATAACGAAAGGATGTTTTTTATGGTTTTCAAATTTTTATAGTTGTTATCATTCGTTACAAAAAAACGACTATCCCGGAAAAGGATGCCTGAATATTATTTATTTCATATTTTATCGTAACAAACTAATTTACAATATATATGTAGCGTTTATAGAAAATTGCTGTATTAGTGAAAAAATTAATTCACTTTAGCCAATTTTAAAAAGTGACCCAAACCTGACTATGTTGACTTTTTTGGGGTTAAAAAAGTTATTTTCTATTTTTTAAGGGTTTTACTAATTCGTTGTAAAGGATGTAAAGATTTTGCACCACGAGAAAAGTCAGAGAAAGAGGGAATTCATTTAAATGGTTTTCATAAAGAGGGAGAGAAATAATGTAATTATCTTAAAAACAGATTTTTCAAAGTATAACAGAGCTGTTAACAGTTTCAAGAAAAATAATTTTTTGGGAATTATGGTTACATTTTGATAGGGACCAATGTTTATGCGTAAAATATAAACTAGTAATATAACTATATTTACCCTGACGAGAAGGTTTAGATTGGCCTTGAAACATGTCGGTACCCAAGGTAGTAGGAGAAAGATAATAAGGAAATTGACTATTTTTAATCTTTTCCTCTCTCTTTTTTCGTTGAGTATCTTTGTCTCTAAATAGCCGGAAAGTGAATTTGTATTTAATGTTTGAGCCTTTTTTGCAAATAATTATAATTTTTAAATTTTTTTTTACATATCGGATGGTAATGATGGAAACTTTTTCAGGCTGCGGTAGTTTTTTTCTAAAAACTTGAGCTAGATAAAATTTTAAAAAATTATAATTTTTATTTACTTCAAATAATTCATTAAGAAATGTAAATTCTTAATCAGAGAAATATTTCATACAGAGACATTAAGCCCCAGACTTTGGTACTGTTTAGAAAATTCATTCTTCGATCATAAACGGTCGTTCATGAAAAAAAAGAAAAGATCATGAACGTCGTTCAAGAAAAAAAAAAGAAAATATAGTAAAAAGTTGACCATGACGGTTGACACTTTTTTTGCGGTGTTCGAGTCGACTTGAGACAGCGATAAAAAATTAAATACTCAATTAAAAAAAAAACTGGTGACCAATCCCCGAGATGTTGAGAGGCTGAATGGGAAAAAGGTTTGATCGAGAAAAGTAATTCAGTTCCGAAAAAATTAAATTTTAATTTTGAAGTTGGAATTTCACGGGTTCTGAAAAGTGGCTTTAAATCGTGATGAAAAATTTAATTTTCTATTTTTTTAAAAACTGTCGCAACGTTCCCGAGATATAATATATTCACATATTTCTTTGTTGAAACATGAAGTTATTTCCATTAAATGGCTTTGCTCAATAGAATAAAAGATAGTTTGATCCCAAAAAGTCTTTATTTTTAACGAATATAAAAATCGATCGTTTAGGTGAAAATTTTATTCGTACTCGATTTTACAGAATGACTAAAATATCATTTAAATTGTTTTTGTTTGTAAAAGAATAATGACTAAAATATCATTTAACTTGTTTTTGTTGGTGAAAGTTTAAAAGATATGTTTATTTTAGGTAGTAAATAGAATCTGGAAACAGGAATATGAATAGGAAAAGGTCTCAGTGCTCGAGAAAATAAAATAATACATTTTTTCACGATCATTGTGCACGCGCAAATCTTTTTGCAAAACCAACTTTTCATAACTACTGATCGCTACAATAAAAATGCGATTTCGAACAAATTCTTTTAAAAAGATGTGTATTTGATTTTTTAAGAATCTTCTAAATTTAAATTTAAATTTAAAATTTATAAATTATAAATTTATAAATTTTATAAATTTCGAAAAGATGTCCCTTTCCTCGTATTGCATTGCCACCCTTCAAATATAAGTCGTATTGAAAAATTATTAAGTGTATGATGTTGAGGATAAAAAATACGTCTTTCATGTTGAAAGAGTTTTTTTATTCAAAAATTCGTTCTCGAGAAAAATAAAAAATGTGAAATTTTTTATCTTTTTATTTTTAAATGTGAGGGCTCATTTTTAATGTTAATTATTAGTCAAACCCTTAGAAAATAGAAAATAACATTTTTGACCCCTAAGAAATCAAAACAGCTTTCGGTCACTTTTTAAAATTTGCTAAAGAGAATTATTTTTTTCAATAATTTATACACAGTAATTTTTTTGAAACGATACATACATATTGTAAATTAGTTTGTTACGAATAAATATGAAATAAACAAAGTTCAGTGGGGTGTAGCGCAAAATACGAATTTCAAAAAACGAAAATCCCTGAGGTGCCATTTTTTCCTTTTCACCCAAAATTGAAGCTCGCATCGGGACAAAAACAAACGACTATCCCGGGAAAGGATGCCTGAATATTGTTTATTTCATATTTTATCGTAACAAACTAATTTACAATATATATGTAGCGTTTCTTAAAAATTGCTGATTAGTGAAAAAATTCATTCACTTTAGCCAATTTTAAAAAGTGACCCAAAACTGACTATGTTGACTTTTTTGGGGTCAAAAAAGTTATTTTCTATATTTTAATAATAAATAATAATAATTATTATTAATAATATTATAATTATTAATAATAATTATTAATAATAATAATTAATATAATAAATATTTTTATGAATTAAAATTATTTCCTATTTTTAAAAACAAAAAAAAAAATAAAAAATTTTCCATTTTTTTATTTTTCTCGAGAAGAGGTGATTCGATTGAAAAACTCTTTCAAAAAAAAAGATATATTTTTTTATTCTCACTTAATAATTTTTCGATACGACTAATATTTGTAGAGTAAATAAAAAAACCGTGTCTTTGGGGGATTTTTCGCTTATTTTGGCTTTGCGGAGAATCAAAAAATTTTTTGATTGTAATGAAACTTCACACTTTTCTTTTCTAGGTAAAAAGAAAAAAAATGGCACCTCAGGGATTTTGATTTTCTGAAATTCGTGTTTTACTCCACACCGTAATGTCCACTTGTTGACATTTTTAAACTAACTGTATTTTCATTTTAAATATATATTTTTTAAATAAAGTAAAAAAAATTATTATTGAGAATCTATTAACATTGGAGATTATCATGTGCCTTGTCCTTAGAAGTATTTTTACTTGCGCTGAATTCGAATCTGACGTTTGTTTTGCAAAGTTAGCACCAGTTTTTGACTCACCCCCAAAAATGGCGTTTTTGGCCATTTGCAAAAAATCAAAAGGAACAACCCGACGTGGTGATATTTTAAATTAAAGCCTAAGCTTTGAACCTATGAGGCTCATTTTGAAGGGTTTTTAAGTGCCTTTGAATAAACTAAAATCGGAATATCCAAAAAATAACCAAAAAAAGTTATTTCGAAAAATGTGTGTGAAACTGTAACGTAACCAACAAAAGAATTGCCTATATGAGATATTATATTATAATGGCGTGTTATATTATAGTGGCGTAATATCTAGATATTATGATTTAATATATGAGATATTATATTATAATATCTAGATATTACACCTTAATATCGCAAATAGCTATCCCATAATTCAATATCTAGATATTAACTTCCCCTCCTTTTCACATATATTTTTCTCAGTGCGTCGGGTTTTTCCCCTACGATTTTTTGAAAATGGTCAAAAACGCCATTTTTGGGGGTTCAACCCCTTTTTACTCAAAAATTGGTGCTAACTTGGCAAAACGAACGCCGAATTCGGATTCAGCGCATCAAAAACCGGTGGGAGGGGGTCTAGTTTGTTGCAAATAACACTTTTTTTTGTGTGCCTGTGTTATTGACGAAATTCTCTTTTCGATCCTCAATATCTTTTTAATTTAAGAATTTTATATTATTATATGCCTTTTCAGAAAGGTTAGTTTATGAAAACTAAATAGGATTTCGCAGTAATAATTGACAGAAAAAAATGGAATGTATCAAATAAGTAGTGTTGAGCCAATTTTTGAACAGGTATTCAGTAGTATAAATGGATTTTTGTCAAACAATTGAAGTATAAAACTACTAATTCAATTAGATAAGATGAAATAATTCAATAAGACGTTTCTACTGTGAATTAGTACTTTTCTACTAAAAATTAGTATAAGTGCTTACTAAAACAATTGGTAAACGATTCGGTACTATTAGTATACTATTAGTAGAAAACTACTAATTCAGATATAGAGAGTATACAGATTAATAGTTTTGAAGGGAAATAATAGACATAAGTTTTTTAGATTTCCACAACCGGCACACTGAAAAAATTCCTGGTAAATGTTTGACTAGGAATA
Organism: Euceroptres primus; assembly: GCA_037177015.1. Taxonomy (NCBI): domain Eukaryota; kingdom Metazoa; phylum Arthropoda; class Insecta; order Hymenoptera; family Figitidae; genus Euceroptres; species Euceroptres primus. The sequence goes on along the minus strand of JBAGKK010043181.1, from coordinate 3,317 downwards.
TTAGTCAGTGAATTACCAGGAAAAATGGTAACATTTACCAGGATCTTAACATTTATAACTATTTTCTTACTTATAGTAACCATTATTAAACAGATAAAACAACTACAGAATAGCCACGGGCTCCTCAGGGAACTAGGAAAAGCAGTTATATATACCATTACCATTTTTCTTAGTTATTTTAAATAAAAAAAGGATTATTTTCTTAATGAAAATAACTAGAGAAAATGGTAATTGTATAAATAACTGCTCTTCCTAGTTCCCTGAGGAGCCCATTTCTATTCTGCAGTTGTTTTAACTGTTCAATAATGGTTACTATAATTAAGAAAATAATCATAGATATTAAGATCCTGGTACATGTTACCATTTTTCCTAGTAATTCTCTGACTAGTATTCCTAGTCAAACATTTACCAGGAATTTTTTTCAGTACATATGTTCTAAATGAATCAACTTTTATTTGAGCCGCAAAATATTAGGGAGTACGAGATTATCATGGAAGCATGAGTAGAAGGGCTATGCCGGTTCTAATTATAGATTCCGTTACCGACATATTACCGACACTCTAGAAGGTTCGATGGTTCGTGTCCGTGCTAAGTTCTAGAATGTTCTCGAAGGTGTGACGTCATCTTCAGAATATTATCAAGGTTAATTTAATTATTAAAGGTTCCGTTTCCGACATGTTACCGATACTTGAGAAGCTTTGATGGTTCGTGTTCGTACTAAGTTCTAGAATGTCCTCGAAGGTGTATCATCGCTAGAATATTCTAGAACTTAGCACGGACACGAACCATCGAAGCTTCTAGAGTGTCGGTAACTTGTCGGTAACGGAATCTATAATTAGAACCGGCATAGCCCTTCTACTAGCATGAACTTATGCTGGATTATCCAGACAGATACAATGAAAATTGAAGTAATAAACATTTTTTCCATCGTTTAATCACTGTTGGCGCTTCTTAAATTCATCTCTGGCTAAAGCTTTTCGGGAGGTCCGAAATCGGCGGACTTGCGACGTCGAGAAGTCCCATCGGCGTCGTTAACACAAGAGACAACGATCGTTTTCTACCGGTGGGAAAGACAAATCGTTCCCGGTGGGTGCAAACGTCGTAATTATCGGATGGAGTAATCTTGCGAGGAAGTCAGAAGCACAAGAAACCAAGAAGAGAAAGAATAAGACAAAAAAGTAAAGAGGGGTCGCAAAGGAGGAGCTGGAGCTGAAGAAATAGGAGCCGGTGAAAACCACAGGATAGAATGGCCGGACTCTTTTCACCCTTGCGCTTTTGGCTCTGTATCAGCCCGCGATGTCAGCCATATATTATTACTGCCGTTAGAATCCGACCGTCGACAGTATATTATCTCATGGTGTGGCAATGGGAAGGGAACATGGGTGGCGTGTGCGCGAGGAAGATTCAAGGAGCAAGGAGTGGGGGGAAAAGTGACATCGGTTACTCGACTGCTGATAAACAACCCCGAGAGCTCACCACAGGTATAATATAAAATTATATCTTGTCTGGCTGTGAGCGGATCACATGACGAGCGGTCCTAACATGGGCCACCATATAGGCCTTTTTAGAATCTTAGAATCACAAATACATATGACAATACCGATGTATTCAAACAATGTATCTAAAAATGTTCAATATATTTGTAAGAAGACTCTTGGTATTTTGGTATCAAGTTGCCAAGTTTGGAAACCCTTTATTTTTCAGAGGTAAATGTTTCAGTAATCGCGCAATTGTCTCATAACCTAAAGGAGCTAAATCCAACTCGTGGTCCACGGGCCAAATCTACCTGGCTAACCCTACCATAAACTCCTCAGAACTTAAGCTTACCAAAAAAACTTTTTTAATTTTAAAAAGTTTTTTTGGTAAGCTTAAGTTCTGAGGAGTTTATTATTTTACTTTTTAAAATTAAAAAAGTTTTTTTGGTGAGCTTTTTTTTATAAGTTTTTCAATTTTAATAAGTTTTTTAAAGAAAATTTTTGAAAACTCTCTTTGAAATTGAAATTATTTTACTGCCTTCATTTTATTACTGGTCCCTGCACTTGTCGAGTTGGATTTGCCTGACCTAAAGAAATAATTGTAAACACTCTTTAGAGAAGTTTTTAGTAATAAAAAATAACGAGCTTTAGCATTATTTATTATCAAAACCAATAACAATCCAGTATAAGTACTTTAAAAATAAGATTGATGGCGAAACGATTACTGGGACTCTGTTCCAGTAATCGTAACGCTTATTACTCCGTCCATAAAATATAGAGCCCTAAATCTTTTGCAGAATATCTCATCCGGAGAAAATGTTAAAAATATGAGACAAAGCACATTCAAAAGAGAAAGATATCCATGTACTGTGAATATTTGATAAAATTTTTCAGTCCATTAGGAAGATTTTTATGATCAGAGGAAGGTGAAAAAGAACCCAAATTTCCAATTTCCTTAGAAAAATCTCGTACCTAATAATACGCAGCCATTAAACTTTCACATGGCCACCTTTTATATCGATAATTATGACTCATTATAATACACACAGTGACATTTTCTGGCCATCTTACAAGCGAAATTTTTAACAAGATATAAATAGAATTGATCTAAATTCTCATTTTAGTCATTATATCAGTTCTTATCGAAAGACTGTGTTTACGAACTGCAAATCAAAGATCTACCGTACACAGATATTGCATATCAAGAGTATAAGGGTGATTGCCAAAAAGTTGACCATTTTACGTCCCTTTCATTTTTCATATATTCTGTGATTAATTCATTTTTTCTAAATATATCTGAGCAAAGTACTCACATCAGGGCACAATTTAGGGATGTTTCAAAATTTTAAACGACTTCGTTTAGAAATTATAAATAAAAATGTTTAAAAAATGTCAGGTTACGCAATGTCCCAAACTACAAATTTAAAATAAAACATTGCTAAATAACAGTGTAGTGTAGTAACTAGGTACAAGTATCTAAGTTACTTAAAAAGATAAGTTACTTGTATCTTTTGCAGTAACTTAGATACTTTTAAAAAAAAGTAACTGTAACTTACCTTAGTTACTATTTTTGCAGTAACTTGTAACTTTAATCTTATAGTTACTTTTGAGTTACTTTGTATTTTTTTTATAATTTCCTTTCAATAACAAATATCAATTTTTGTAATTTTATTTCAAATTAAGATATTGTTGTTCACTTGCCAAGATATATCGCGCATTTTTAATTTTAACTGATGTCTATCTGTTTAAAATTTTTTTGGGGGGAGGGGGGTACAATTTAAAGTAACTTTAAAAGGAACTTAAGTTACTTTCTCTAATATCTGTAACTGTATCTAGATACTT
>JBAGKK010043170.1:0-10419 GCA_037177015.1 Euceroptres primus | reverse complement strand
TTTAAGATGATATTTATACATTTATTTACAAAGTTCAGGTAAGCATTTATTGAAGTGTACACATTTTTTTGTGAAAAGCGTCACTTTTTGTATACTTCGAGTCCAAAAATTATAAATCAAAAGAAAGGAAGATACAAAAATTTCGAAAACAGTCCTCTTAAAAATTAATGCACATTATTGTTTTTTTAAATAATTAAAAATCAGACCAGAATTGAAAAGTGACATTTTTGAACGAAAAAGTGCCTTTTGCACGCTATGCGCGGAGGTTACGAGCTGCGAATTGTGATATACTACTTAGAACGAGAAACGCGCAAAGAGACAAGGAAAGGTGGAGCCGAAGACGCACGAGCCAGTGGAGCTCACGGACACAGCGCATACAGCTGTAGTGGTGAGTAGTGGGGCTGGACTTCGTAAGCCTCTCGTTCGGTCTTCGACTACGTTTATCATGCCTATATTTGCAGTTTAATAACAAAAAAAGTAATCAACTTAGAAAATTTCTGATTTTTGCAAATGAAAGAGCAACTCAACAACTATCGATTGGTGTAAAAACGTAAAAATCGATTTTTGGCGCGTTAGGTCCCTTTCTTCGCGGACGGTCACACACACATACACACACACACACACATATATATATATATATATATATATATATATATTAGATCTTTATAATATATAGGTTTTATGAATATTTACGCAACAAAATATTTTTGCTTTTGGTCTTAGAGTTTTTTTGCGGTCAGTTGGAGATACATAATAATCAACACATCAGGTGTGTTGATTATTTATTTTATTAAATAATCAAAACATCAGGTGTGTTGATTGCTTACCTCCAACTGATCGCAAAAAATTCTACGACTATTAATACGTGGAGGGTGATCTAACGGAATCTAATATATTTTTTTTTTGTATCACTTTTTTCCTCAAAAATTGAACGACTGAACGAACTTACCTGAAGTGAAGTTCGATTGCAACTGTGCGAGCTCCCTCGTCCGAATAGATCAAATTATGTAGTAAGGCCGTTACTGCTCGTTTCGCACAGATATTTCAAATCTAAGAAGATTTTGGCGCCTTCCCGTACGGTGGTGCTCCTGCTCCGCCATAGTGGTTTCGTCATTTATTTAAAAGTTCCATTTAAATCGCAACGTCGTTAAAAAAATTGCTCTATTTTTTCATGACTGGGTTTGGGTTTAATTCTTTTTTAGGTGGGTTTGATCTATTCGGACGCGGCAGCTCTCACAATTGCGATCGAACTTCATTTCAGGTAAGTTCGTTCAATCATTCAATTGTACTTTGCTGCCTCGTTCTCTAGATAAAATTATGCAGATGTTTAAAGTAAGTGTTGCGATTTAACCTATTTATTGATGTATCCACAACTGTCAATAGCATTTTGTTGACCAGAATTACTATTACGTATGAAAGAAGAAAACTGAGCTTGAACAAAACAAAGAAAAAACTCTTTCGGGGAAAGGAAAGTTAATATGTAATGCTAAATTATGGTTTTCCATTTATGATAGCCGCTGCGAAGTTTCCTTCTGGTATCAGCGGTTGATTGTAGAACCTTGCAAAGACGGTTGATTCCGGAGTCCATCCCGCTGTTTGTCTGATGTCAATACTTACTCCTTTCCGTTGAGCAGCTGAAGTAGCAGCGTGTCTGGTGCTATGTGCTGTGAATATTTCGGTGTCTATACCACTTTCCTGCAAGGTTTGCTTGATCCAACGACTGATAGATTGCGTTGTTGCCTCGTGATAAGGCTTCTTGTATGTGATAAACAGCTTTCTATCATTTTCTGATCTTCGCGAGGCTGTTCTCCTAATGTAAGCTTGAAGTGTGGAAACAGCACAAAGCCTGGGTTGCTCTGAGAATGCTGGAATGCTTAGTACTGGTTGACTTCTATTTCATCCCGAGGTTTTAATTCTTGCAGTTTAATTCCTTGTATGTGAAACTATGTTGTCAAATGTGATCTCACCCAGGGTCTGTACCCGCTGAGCAGTTATCAAGTCTAGAAGTGTCGCGAGCTCTTTTGTTAAAACCTCGAAGGGGATGTCTTCGTCAGGGTACAGCTCGGCTAAGTATTTCAAGACTGGTGCTGGGTCCCACGTAGTTGAATATTTTAGTGCTGGTGGTTTCAAGACTGAAACTCCCTTAAAAAATCTTGTGATTCGCTTCTCCTTTCTGAGCTCGTTGCCCATTCTTAGTGACAAAGCAGCCCTATAACCATTCAGCGTGCTGTATGACTTTGTTTTTCTACAGATCTCTGATCTCTGATCTCTGTTGGTATGGAACTGGTGAACAGAGGGATATGGTTCTTTTGACAGAATTGCCACCACAACTGAATTCCTTTGCTATATTGTTTGAGTGTTCCTGGAGTTAATAATGCCAACATTACTGTAGTAGACTCTTCTGAGGCTCCTCTCAACTCAAAACTCTTCCTGATAATTGTGCTGCTACCGGGGTAAGGCTCGCTGAGAGCGGGTGTGTTTTCCTAAAAGTACAGATTAATAGACCTCTATTAGGTTGGAAATAGATGTTGGCCAATAAGGAACTATGACAACCCTTTCCGCTTTGTCACCCTGAATTTTCTTTAAAACTTTTAGTATGACAGAAAAAGGGGGGAAAGCATAGAAGAAATGACCAGCCCACACTACAGTGCAGACATCAACTGCTATTGCTTCAGAATCTCTTTGCCAGGAAATGAAGTTCTCACATTTCTTGTTCAATTTAGAAGCAAAGAGATCTATATCGAATTTATCAAACTTTTCCATTATTTTTTCGAAGGCTATCTGCCAGCTCCCACTCTCTCTCGGGAGATAAAATTCTAGACTCTGCAACTGCGTGTGTATTCTCCTTGGACTGTATGTAAGCAGAATGGATCCAGATATCGCGTCTCTCGTACCATTTCCAGATTTGCCTGCTGAGCTCGGTAAGCTTAGGGAATCTGATTCCTCCCATTTTATTTATGTAAGAAATGGCTGTCGTATTGTCTATTCTAAGCAGTATTTCGCATCCATGATGATCTTTTGCAAAACATTGTAGTCCAAAGAAGGCTGCTTTTAGTTTTAGCCAATTTATGTGGTGTCCTTGTTCTTCTTCATTCCACCATTTATGAGCCTTTTCACCTTCACAATATACGCCCCATCCTGTTAGTGACGCGTCTGTGAAGATTGTCAGTACGTATTTCTGGCTCCTAATGGGGTTGTATGATACCTTAGTTTATCAGTTCACCATTGTAGATCAGGATAAACCTTGTCCGAAATAACCATTTTACCATTATAGTTTTTTCCTGATTTTTCAAGTGCTAAAAATTTTTCCCGTTCGAGCCTTTTCGTGTAGAGCCATCCATATTTAATCGCGGGGCATACTACGATGAGAGTGCCAATGAGCTACGCTAGCTCTTTTATTTTACATTTTTTTTCCCCGAAACTTTTGAACAAATTGTGTGATGATTTCCCTTTTATTATCCGGTAATAAGTTGGACGCTATTTAATATAGACCCTAAAAATTGGGATTTATATGAGGGCTCCAGTTCACTTTTGTCCATATTGAGAACAAAATCTAACCTTTCAAGCAACATTCGCGTTTTTAAAATACTTTTAAAGGCATTCCGCCGGAGTTTTGCTTATCAATATGTCGTCCATAACATAATGCCATAACAAGTATAACCCGTAATTCTCGCAATTTTTTTGTAACCGTTTTCATCAGTTTCGTAAATGTATATGGAGCGGTGCAAAGCCCAAATGGCATACACTGAAATTCGTAAAATATACCACCTAGTTCCAATCGGAGAAATTTTCTATTGGTTACAGCTATAGGAATTAGTAAATAGGCATCTTTCAAATCAATGGATGCCATATAGCAGCCCTTAGTCATCAGTGCTATAGCTGTTTTTATGTCTTCTAATTTAAAATGAGGGGGTTCAATAAATTTGTTTAAGCCCTTAAGGTTAGGAATGAACCTGTCCTCTCCATTTTGCTTTGGCCTAGGAAGTAAGGCGAAAGGAACTGTCCCTTGCAGGGTGAACAGGAGATAATTGCACCTTTTCCTACCAGGCAGCGAATAGCTTCCCTAGTTCTGGTATTTTCTGTCAGCGAAAGGTTAGGCTCCATTGGTTTCACTGTTTGTGTTGGTATTTTCGAAAAAGGTAGTTTATAGCCCTTTATGCACTTTAGTATCTTCTGCACTTTAGTCACTTCTTCCCACGCTTTAATACAATATTTTAATCGCCCTGCTATTTTGCTTACCTCTATTTCCTGTACCGTTGGCTCGTTCGGTTGCTCATTCAGCTGTGTTGTTGACTCGACTGGTTGTATTGTTGACGTCTCTACCCTCCCCGCTTCGAGTTGAAATTCGTCCTGGGAGGGCCCTTTCAGTTTAAATTGTTGTTGGTGGTACGGTACGATGAGTTTGGTTTATTTTATGGCTGGGATTTCTTCGCTTCTCCACTAGTCGTAGGTTTGGCCAAGTCTTTTCTTATTCTTTCGATATTTTGCAGATTTTAGACGTTCAGAAAAAGATTTGCCGAACAGAAAAATGTCGATTTCTGTTTCATCCGCAATTGTCTTGACTAAATGATTCAGCCCTGGTAAAATAAACGCTCTCCTGGTGAATTACATTTTATGATGCAGATCTGTCAGTAGTCTGCAAGCATCACAGAGAACCTCAAATAGTTTCTTGGATTCTCTACTGAGCTCAGTGCTGAGCATGCGTGTCAGTACCGTACCTATAGCACTCAAAGCTGCTCCCAGCTGATTTTGAGATGAGGACTGATAACTGTCTTTTTTCAAGGAAATTCCAGTAAACACAGCTTTTGTTTCTGGATTGATTTTTGGAGTATCCATCATTGGGCAGTTTTCATCTGGAGGGTATTTGTTTATTAAATCAACCTGTGATTCTTTTGATAAACTTGACTTGAGGATTCTTGTCCACACTTGTGTCACTGAGTCGTGGATGGGTGCACTGATTTTTGCAGTTTTGTAATTAGCAAATTGATGGTTAAAAATTCAAATCCTATGGATTTTCACGATTATAAGAATCTAAAATTTGTTTTAAAAAGTTCAAAATCAGAATATGTATCAGGTATCTCGTAAACAGTAAGAGATAGCTAAAAACGGTCATCATTTTTAGAATTTCCATCAAAGAGATGCACTGTATAAATAATAAGTAAGAAATATAAAAAAGTGAAGACGTAAAAGATAAGTATAATGTTGATGTGAACAAATAATATAAATAATTTGAGAATTGTAGAAGGGGATTAGTGACGACCCTTAGGCCCCTTAGGGTTTTATGACGACCCCGATCCTTCCTCGAAACAAAAGGTCGATCCCCCTAATACAGCTTTACCAAATCTCAGTGCCGTTTAGGTGCCGAAATCAGCACAAACAGGCACTGAAACGGCACTGACAGCCCAATGCCGTTGGCCAGTGCTCTGGGGGCGGATAGCTGTTTCTCTCCGGTTCGCTGTGACTTGAAGAATTCCTCTCACGGGACCCGGGGACCGTGATTTCCAACGGGACGCCCCTCTATGGTGTCCCTCCTCGCTATTGTCACGCTCGTACCTAGCTATAGAGTCGACGTGACGATCCTCTCGATGATCTTCTTGAAGGACTTCGAGATCTGGATCTTCTTCTACTTTTGGAACGATCGCTTCCAGGGCTCCTGGATCGAGAGGTGGGTGAAGGCGACCGCGTGCGTCTGCGATGCGAACGCTTAACCTCTCTTTTCAACCTTTTCAGTTCACGAAGGAGTCTGTCCTCTTCTTCGCGTTTCCTCTTCTTACTGCGTTGGTGGGACTCGTCTGATGATGACGGCATGTTCTTTCTAACTTAGTAAACTATTATTTTACTTTAAATCGTTTAATCAAAATTTAGTGAACTGGCACGGAACGCGCAGAACAAACTAATGACGAAACCACTATGGCGGAGGAGGAGCGCCACCGTACGGGAACGCGCCAAAATCTTCTTAGATTTGAAATATCTGTGCGGTACGAGCAGTGACGGCCTTACTACATAATTTGATCAAGAGGACGAGGCAGCCAAGTACAATTTAAAAATTTAATTCGATTTAAACTGATCTATTATAGATTAATAGAATATTATAAATAAGTACATAGGTTGGCAACTTAAGTAAATACACAAAATTTAGTATTATGCGGAACGTCTAAATTAAACAAGAAAGTTGTATATTTTTCAATGTATTATTTATAATTTGATAAATTTGTTAAACGTATAAAATTTGTTTAAAAATTAAAAATTTGTTAAGTTTATAATTTGATAATTTGTTCAGCTTTTTTTTTAAATTTCAATCATAATGTATTTCTTCAATTTTAAATTAATGCCGTCCCAACTTACAAAAGTTGTATATTTTTAGTTGAGATATCTCATAAAATCTCCGAATACTTAAATACAATACAAAAATACCTTTTGTTACAGATAATAATTCTCGGTAGCGCGTTTTCTTTTCTTATAATTCGCATGGTCGATATTGGAGTTTTTGAGAATTTTTGGTACTTGGTGGCGATTCGTTATCGAAATTTTAATATATTTTAATATTTTTATTATTTGGCATTTTTAACCAAATATGTAAAGATAAATATATAAAGTAAAGCATTTAAATGATTAAACGCATTTGAAAATTTTCAGTGAAGAGAATGTCTGGAAGCTTTGTCAAGAAGTGGCCACCAAACATGGGTCTGAGCTCCAATATTGTCATGTCGCTTTTATAAGTAATCCTGGACGTAGCGTACCTTTATGGCGTCAACGAGCAGGTAGAGATGAAGATAAGTTAGTCGTATGGGTAAGTTTTGTGTAAATATGAAAAAGAAAATGCAAGATGTCGATAAGATGTTAAATTTCGTTAAGCTACTCTACAGAAATTGATTTATTAGACGAAAAACGAGTTTTTCTCATTTTTCTTATAATTTTTTTCATCATTTTTCTCATTAATATTTAACTCAAATAAATATATCAAATAAATAATAAAAAGACACTTGTTTTTTTAATAGTACTGCATTATTTTGAACAATGTTTGTCCTCGCAGAGCAACGAACGTGCTTTGCAAAATAATTCACATTATTAATTTAAATAATTACTAGCACATTTGGTATGCGCTCTTAATTAAAAGTATATTTTTTATTTTGTTTAGAAGTAAAATAAATCCATTTTTAAACCCCCCTACGAGTTAAGAAATATGCTTCATTAGTTTCTAAAGAATATCGAGCTTTCAAGTCATCAATTCTAATTTAAGGTTGAAAGTGAAACATTCCATTTCGTTTAACACTTTCCTTTAAAAATCAATTTCTTACAGGATTATCATGCGGTTCTAATTTACGCTCCAGACGAAAGAGCGGTTGTTTACGATTTGGATAGTTCTCTTCCGTTTCCGACCCACTTTTGGAAATATGCAACGGAAACATTTAGGTCTGATGAAGCCCTTCGTCCAGAATATCACAGAAGGTTCAGACTAGTTCCCGCTAGCACATATTTACAACATTTTGCATCGAATAGACATCATATGAAACGCAAGGATGGCACGTGGATCAAACCTCCACCAGAACATCCCCCTATTTCAACTCCTAGTATGTAAAATTTATTTTATTTACAGGCTTCACAGTCTTTCCCCTCTCCCCTATTTATCCCATTTTCTTTCCGTTTTTCCCCTTAAATGCGAACTGAATTAATTAATAAAACCCAATAAGATTCAATATTTTTGGAATTTTTAAGCATATTTTAAGTTGCCTTTAAAATGCAACAATTAAGAAAAACGAAATGAGCAATTTCAAATCTGGACCTACATTGTACAGGGTGTCCCGCCACCTATACGCCCGCTGTTAGTGGTGGATAGATGACCAAAAAACAAGTCAAAAATTCCTGTGGCAAAATTACGTCAGATGCATAGTTTTTGAGCTAAAGAGGTTTAAAGTTGCATGAGAAGTCTTGTTGTAAAACAAAGAATGAAGATCTCTTTTTCTGACAACAAGACTTCCCATGCATCTTCAAATCTTTCTAGCTCAAAAACTATGTGTCTGACGAAATTTTGCAAGAGGACTTTTCGACTTGTTTTTTGGTCCTCTATCTACCACTAACAGCGGTTGCATAGGTGGTGAGACATCTTGTATAATATTTAAAATGCAAGCATTTCAGAATCTTTAAAGTTTTAAATTAAAAATTTAATTCTTCATTATAATTGATCAATTTTAATTTTAATGCTATCCAAATTCCACAGATTCAAAATGAAGCGTTGAAATGTTTGAATTTGAAAAATTTTAAATTAGCTGCCTTCAAAATTGAAAAGCTCAGCGTCATTCCGATTCTATTTGGAACGTTTTTAATAATTCAAAACTGTTTAATTTTAAATGCTTTCAATTCAACATTGGATTTTGAACGTTTCGGATTAAAAATTGTCAATTCTAGGCACTTTTAATTTGAAATTGTAAACAATTTTTTAAATATATGTGACGTTCTGCAAGGAAGGGACCCACTTTGTCTATCGTAGATTAGGAGAGATATTCGTGTTTTTGTGAAAAAACGTCAGAAATATGGAGTTAGCGTTTTTGATTGGAAATCATACTTCAATCTGTATAGTTCTGGCACTGGCTATGATTTCGTTTAAAATAAGAGGTCCCCTAAAAAAAACGGTCGTATTCTATAGATTTCGACGTGCTGATTTCGAAAACGATATTGATTTTTCCGAAAAAAGGTTGCACTTTTGATAAACAACTTTTTTATAAACAATTGCTTTAAATAAATAAAAACAAATTGTTATATTTTTTAAGGGAAAATTAAATAAAATCACATAAAAAGGTATTGTGCCATTTTTTCCCGCGAAGAATGGTTTTCGAGTTATGAATTCTTGAAAAAAATTGAAAAAACCCGAAAATTCCAGAAGTGCGAAAACGATGTAGCTCCGAAAGTATAGTTCGTACGAATAATCACTATTACACATTTTTTATCCATCAACGTATGGTTTACACGAATTCGTACTAAAAACATTAAATTGTTTGTTAATAACAATTTTTACAATAACAAAATGACGAAAATTCCTTTTTTCACAGGATTTTTATTTTATATCGATATTTAACTTGACCTAGCTTAAGTATTGTCAGTATAATACATTAACTTTTGAATTATTATAAAAAATTATCTTAATTATGCAATTAATAAATTTCTTATATCTGCAGTTAATACGACCAGAATAATAACATTTCGTGTTCTTATCGCTAATTCTTATATTAGATAATGTTTTTGCACGCGTGATTTTTTTTCCAAATGCAAAAAGAACAGCAAGGAATGTTGAACTTTACACACGGACATGATTTTTTCGAACATTTTTTGTCTCGACAATTTGGCACCAATTCTTCGATTGGTGGCAAGAATTATAATGCTCTTCTAGGCAGAAGCAATTCACCGTCATCTATATTGAACGCGAAATTCAAATTCATTTAAAAATCTGAGTCATCGAGGTATTGCCAGTGTTTTTATTTTCCACTGATAAAATGAAAGATATGGTATCGATATATGCTGTAGCAATAACAAATCTGTTTATTATTTCCAGTAAGTTCGTCCTTTTTGTAATGACATGACGATAGTTATATTGTTAATTAATTATTATTGATAATCAAGCATGAAGAACTACTTACATATTTCTAGAAGATTGATAAAATACTACTAACCATGGCTGTTGTATATATTTTTATACAATACGAACAGAAATATCTAATTTTTCTTATTTTTACTACAAAAAGAGGTTTTATTTATTATAAATTAGTTATGTTAATGAAGAAAATTTTGACGACAATTAAGCTAGGTCAAGTTAAATGTCGATATAAAATAAAAACCCTGTGAAAAAAGCAATTTTCGCCACTTTGTTATTGTAAAAATTTTTATTAAACAATTTAATGTTTTTAGCACGAATTCGTGTAAATCATACGTTGATGGATAAAAAATGTGTGATGGTGATTATTCGTACAAACTATACTTTCGGAGCTACATCGTTTTCGCACTTCTGGAATTTTCGGGATTTTTCAATTTTTTTAAAAATTCATAACTCGAAAACCATTGTTCGTGAGAAAAACTGGCACAATACCTTTTTTATGTGATTTTATTTAATTTTCCCTAAAGACATATAACAATTTGTTTTTATGTATTCAAAGCAATTGTTTATCAAAAAATTGTTTATCAAAAATGCAACTTTTTTCCGGAAAAATCAATATCGTTTTCGAAATGAGCACGTCGGTATCTATAGAATACGACTGCTTTTCGCGGGGACCTCTTATTTTAAACGAAATCATAGCCAGCGCCAGTACTAATACCCTGACTGGTGACATAATAGGGGAGAGTCGGCTATGGCGCGGTGTGGGGCACGGTGGTAATTTCGAATAACGCCCGTATTTTTTTATTTTTATATTATTTTTTTTGCATGAAATG
>JBAGKK010043159.1:0-10419 GCA_037177015.1 Euceroptres primus | reverse complement strand
CTCCCCCTCCCCTCGGTGACAACCATAGTTTTGATTTACCCCCCCCCCCCGACCTCGCGAAAGTAATGTAGCCTTTAGCTAAAACCCGATTTTACGATTATTCTGTTTTTTTTGTGTTTATAGCGAATTAAGTTGCTAAAATGCCTATATTGTCTTCTTTAACATTTATTATCTGGAAACGTACTAAACGTTACTATATGCACTTTTAGAAAAAAAATTCTGTAAAAGGTTAACTTGATTTGTAATGTTACTTTGACTGAACCCCCCCTCTCCACACCGTTACAAACTGTAGGTTTGGTGCGACCCCCTCGCAGCCCCTAAATTGGTAACGTAGTTTATGGACGACCCCTGGGGTGTAACAGAAAACCGATTTTCGAATTTTAAAAGGGAACCCGCCCGATCAATGAGGTTACCGAAAAAAGAGAACATGTATTTTTTTATAAATCGGTGAATATTTATTAGGGTCTCATTTCCCTTGAAGTTTCCCATTGAATTATCATGGGGAAACGTCAACTTTTTGAAAATGCACAATAAAACGCGAATTTGTATAATAAAGTAACGAGTTGCGTACCATGGTTCTCTTAATATAATATAAATAAATATAAATCATCAATTTTAAAATTGAACCACACTAAGATCCCTTTTGAAGACCCCAAAAAAATACCACCATAAGTAACGAATGAGAGTTTTGCGACAAAGGAGACCACATCATTTACATTGAAAAGCGGTCTCAGTAGATTTTTTAAGATTCATTTATCTCGTAGTTCAGGCCTTCCCAAGTAGGAGAGCGCCTTCCCAAAACAGATGTTTCGCCATCCCTACCAACGCTGCTCCACGGTGTCTTTTAACTAAGGTGACTGAAGGAACAGTACGGAGTAGCGCTGAAAGGGATGGCGAAACATCTGTTTTGCGAAGGCGCTCCCCTACTTGGAAAGGTCTATTGTAGGTAATGAAAACAGAAGACATTTCTCAAAAGGATTTTGTCCAATTATGACCAGTTTTTAATAATTATTATATTATTTATATTTTATTATAATAATTATTTGGTAAACTGAAACGTAATATAATATTTAAAAACAATTTTTGATTGTTTAAACAATGTTTCTTTATTTAAACCATTTTTTTCGAAACCTGTCTGAAATTATTTAATACTCTGGAGGCTATCAGTTATTTAATAAATATTAAGCACTAATTTATTTATTAAAATTTTTTAAAATGGTTTGTACAATTTTTCATTGTTAAAACATAACTTCCATCAGGAATTACTTAGAACAAAATATCTTTTATAATTTTTGCGAACTAATTCGATTATTATTAAATATTTTAAAATGTTTTCAACCTACTTCTAATTGTTGAAACAATTACCATTTGTTTAAAAAACTTGTTTTCTCAAAGTTCACTGGAAATTATAAATATTATATTATATGAATTATATTAAGTGCTAATTTATTTCTTTCAGTGATTTCTAAATTGGTTTTAAAAAATGGTCCTTTCTAAAGTTTACAACTAATTCCATTATTATCTACCATCCTAAAAGCTTTTTATGTTTCTACTAATTGTTTAAATAGTACTAAAACTAAATAATTACATGATAACATTTTCGCAATAGAATTTATACACGGAGAGAAGTTTGGTAGAACCGCTCACCCACACGCACAACTGACGCGCTAATCAAACGGTGACCTGCGCGACCTCTGTTTTGTAGAACGGCTCCACTGTTTTGGGAGAGCCACTACCCCAAACTAGTAGAACCGTTGCACCAAAAATTTATTCAGACCGTCCTGCGCGTATAGCATCCACATTTCGGAAGAACTTATCTACGCAAGTTTGGGGTCACCAGTGCCCCAAAACTAGAACAGAGGCCACACCAAACCGAAGTGCATCGACTTCTCACCGCTAGCGCAACGGTTCTACCAAACTTCTCTCCGTGTAGATAAAGAATTTGAAATTGCCTGAATAAGTTCTAAACGATTTCATCAAATAAGTTGAATCTGAATATTTACTTACAAAATCACAAAAAATCCAGCGAATGGTATCAGTTTAATGTATTTAAAATTTTAAAAACTGTTTAAACAGTTAGAAGTAGGCTGAAAACAATTTAGAATTGTTGATAATAATCGAGTGAGTTGCAAAAATTGGAAAAAACTATTTTGTTGCAGCTATTTCCTGATGAAAGTTACGTTTTAACAATCAAGAACTGCTTAAGCAATTTAGAAACCATTGACACAAATAGATTAGCACTTAATATTTGTTAAATAACTCATAGCGTTTAGAATCTAACATAATTTCAAGCAGACTTTGGGAAAGTATCCCACGTAAGATCCTACGCGGACGCCTTTCAGAAACTCGTAAGACGCCATACGTCAACCCTGTCCGAATTTGGTTCAAGTAATTTTGAAGAAACCTGTACGGGTTCCTACGTAGGATCCTGCATGGAACCCTACGTGTTTTTTTTTAATGTAAGTTCTGCGCAGTAGATTTCTATGGCAGCTACAGCTGCGCGGTAGTTTTCGTGGACTTTCAAGATTACCCAGTAATATAATTATAATCGCCTAGTATTTTTTACGGCATAAAAAATATTGACATAGGAAATGACAAGGGAACCTGTATAGGTTCCTGCAACATTTCCTGAACCCAAATTCCTATAGGATTGATACATGTCGTGTTACGAATTCCTTAAAGGTTTCCACGTAGGATCTTACGTAAGATACTACGTGGATGACGCCTTTAAGGAATCAATGAAAGTTCCCATATGGGATCTTATGTAGGGATTTTCAGTAGGGTACTGATCAGCCCATGAACAAAAAATTGCGAAAATTGTGGGTGCGCTCAAATTTCCAATTGCTTTTAGTCCTGTAAGATTAAAGGAGGAATAATTATACTTTTAAATTTTCGTGCAGCTCGAAAAGGACTCCGAGGTGGAAGAAGTGGCGGAATGTCGCCCTTTTTCCCAAAAAAAGAAATGTTTGTCTCTAATTCAAGATAAGAAATGTGCACATTAGCATAATACCGACGATGTGGGTAAAACGATAAGTAAGCGAAAGCGGACAAGCCTTATAGTTTTGAAGACACTCCTGTTGGCGAACTATCGTCACCGAATTGTTTATTTTTAACACGAAAACCTGTAATTACTTAATTACTTTCTTTCAACGAATATTTAAATGTGAATAAGAAATTTTTCGACAAGACCGAAAAGTGATATTTATTTACTTGCAAAGTATAATTGTTTGGAAAAAAATAAATTACACAGAATAAGTGCAGAAATGGATAATTAATCTAAGAGGATGACCGCAAAATTCAAATGGTAGGAAGAAAGTAGTTACTTTGTTACAACTTCTGTTGAGAGATGTCGGCAGCTTACGGTTCGAAGACACAACAGCTGACATGACGAGAGGTTATTATGAGATTTCTTATCTCGTGTGCTCGCTCGAATTATAATTTTTACTCACAATTCTTGCGTCGCGTCGAGTTTTTGTTTTAAAAATAAACAATACAGTAACAAAAAAACACATACTAATTGCTGCGCGTGCTGAAATTCCAATTTGGACTGGAAAGTCCGAATTGGAAAAAGCGCGTCCACAATTTTCGCGTTTTCTTTTTTAGCATGGGCTGATCAGTCTTAAATCATTAATATTTCGTTACATTCACGAAAATTAATACAACAGAAATTTATATACCTAAATTCAGATCCATAAAATTCAGATTCTTGCTCTTCACCACCTTCCTTCATTTTAGAGCTTTCTTTCCGTTTTGTAGCAAATATCATACTATCATCCACCGACGACGTACTGTCTAGTTTTCTTTTAGCATCACCATTATTAGTAGATTTTGATTCTATTTTTGCTATTTCCTTCAACACTTCATTTGAATTACTACGTTCAAAATCCATGAAATTGACGACAGAATAGGATCTAGTTGGTGCTATAACCTCTGAAGATACGTCTCCAGTGATGTCTCTTTCTGTTTTATGCTCGCCCACAAGTATCTTATCTGCATTTGCTGATTGAGGAACCAGTGAGAGTAGTAAATCTAAGCGCACTGGTGTTTGAGCTGCTAAATCTTCAGCAATATGAAGACAATTTTTATCATAACCATCATTTACCCACCAGTGGATACATATTTTTTGTATGTCAGCTCTTCTGGTAGGACACACAGTCAACATATCCTTAATTAAAGAAGAAGCAGCTGTAAAAAAAATATATAAGCACATGTTCTTCATTTAGTATTAACATAAATTGTAAATAAGCTGCATACATACGAGATGGCACTTTTGGTTCAAAGTAATCCGATTGTGAGATCTGCTTGACTAGTCTCTTAAAATTAGATCCATCAAATGGCATGGCACCATATACCAATGTATATAAAAGAACACCTAGGCTCCAACAATCAACTTCAGGGCCATGATACGGCGTTCCTTTCACTATTTCAGGACTAGCATAAAGAGGACTTCCACAAAATGTATTCAGCAGTCTTTGTCCATCAAAAACGTTTGATAAACCGAAATCTGCTATTTTAGCATTTCCAATATGATCCAATAGAATATTTTCGAGTTTTAAATCTCTGTGGCAAATATTATGTTTATGACAATAAAATACTGCAGTTACTATTTGACGAAATATTCTTCGAGCCTCTATTTCTGTTAAGACTTTCCTCTGACTAAGATAATCGTACAACTCCCCTCCAGCAGCGTATTCCATGACTAGTACCATTTTCTCTCTATTTTCAAAAACTATTAGAAAAGCAATTAATAAATTAAAGTGAATTTCCTTGCAAAGATAGAGAATGAGTATTCTGCCGACCGAAAAAGAAAAAAGGTAACTACATTATTCGGATGAGTTTTGCTGGTATTTATGAAAAAACGGAATTTTTTGAACAAGTATAATATAATCTCGACTGCTTGGTGGAAAGGAAAATTTTTCTATTATAAATAGTTAACATACCGTAGATTGGAACTATTCATGCAGCGTGGGGCTAAAGGTGCAACTCAATTTGAATGTGTTTTTAAATACAATAATGTGAATAAAAATAATGTCTCCTAGAATATAAGATTCAATAGGATTTTCTACTTCACCGAGGATTAAGGATGGAAATTTATGCGACCTTTTTAAAAGTATTGAAAAATTCTTACATACTTATGTGTTAGGGCGGATAGAAAATTTTTTTTTTCTTCGTCTTCGAATAGGGATGAAAAGTTGCTGGTGGGTACCAAAACTACTCTCCTGAAAAGAGAAATAGAAAAAAATTCTTCAGTTCGCGCAACGAGGATAAAGGTCAAAATTAGGAAAATTCGCAAATTTCTTAGTATTTGAAAGCCGAAAATGATTTTTTCTTATCTGAATATATGGTAAAAGTTGTATACAGTATCGTTGTTTACCTATGCAGTACGGATTCATACAAAATTATCTTACGACCTCACACTGATGATAAAGTAATGAATAGTGTCGAAAATTATGAAAAATTTCATGGTAAAAAAAATTATTTGGCCTTAAACTAACGAGAAATGTGCCACTTTTCATAATTTTTGACACTATTTATTACATTATCATCAATGCGAGAACGTAAGATAATTTTTGAATGAATCCATAATACACAGGTAAACACACCGACACTGTATAGAACTTTTGCCGTATATCTAGATAAGAAAAAATCATTTTCGGCTTTCAAATTTTAAGAAACTTGCGAATTTTCCAAATTTTAACTTTCAACCTCAAAAAATTCGTTAGACCTCCAGAGGAAGGTGTTAAAAAAGTGCCGATTTTGGTTTACGATGCGGAACGATTTCCTCGTAGCTTTTCCGATAGTTTTTGATCCGCTGAATCTGAAAATAACGGACATAAGAACATAATGAGCCGGAAAAGTTTTTAAAATTAAATGTGAAGGTCCATAATAAATTTTGCAAGCAGTGAAATTTTTAATTTTTCTAAGCGCGACTTCGCGATTATCTCCTGGAAAAGTATTGAAAATCTAAACTATCTTATAGTTTATGACATACTGAATTGAATGGCACTAGTTTTAGTTGCATTAAGTCTTGACTAAATGTAGAAAAATGAATATAAAGTCTCCAAACAAATTTTTTTGACCAAATTAAACGTTTTTAATTCTGTTCTATGGTTTCAACTTACTATAGGATGTAAGAAACTGATAAATTCTTGTAGTTTATGATTCGCCGAATCCAACGCTACTACTTTTGATCTCATTCAACCGCAAAAAAGTCGATAAAATTTTACACAAGTAATTATTTAAAATTTTTCGTCTGCTTTAGTTTCAAAATCAACATCTAAAGTCACAAAATCGGTCGGCCAGAATTTAAATTATATGTAGCAAGGTTGTTCCTTAAGATTAATATTTCGATGTGAACGGACTTGGGTTCCCTAAATCAAGGGTTTGATAACATTTAGCGCCTGCCGAAGGGCAATTGTTAAAATAAATGTTTCATGTACTATTACTACAACAGGTGATCCAGGCTAGATGCCGCAAAAGTATTTTTCGTTTTGGAAAGTGTTTTCGAAGAAAAAATTTGACTTTCTCGAGGGATTCATTTTGAGGTTAGCCCGGCAGCGTGCAGCAGTGAAAATAACCCAATCAAAATAGAATCCAAAATGACGGAAATCACAAAGTTAAAGAACGTAGAAAATTGGGACAATGGAAATTCTAAGTATCAGTTTTGCTGAGGGATAGAGACCCTTGTGAAAACACCAATTTAATACCATTTTTAGGCCAGGAAAAGATCGACTTTAATCTTATTTTGGTATGTACCAGTCAGTTTATACCTGCAGTACTTTGAGACTAGTGAAAAAGAGCCTAATTTCTATGGTTAATCTATGGATCTATATCTTTCTGATTCTATCCTTCTTCCGCAGTAAACTTTCTCACTCAGGTAACATTTAAAGAGCCTACACTACCTACAGATATCCATTACATTATTACAAGCATGGTTCACAAATGACTCTATTGAGGACCCTTCTCAGAACTCTTTAATAAAAGAATGACTGGGTAGAGAGTTTTCAAGTTTATAAATAAAAATTTTGAAATTTTGAAATTAGCGCTTTAAAAGTTTAAAAGTCATATTCAGCGGATCGTGATGATTCGAGAAACTTAAAATTTGCCATGAAAAGTTTCAAATTAGAATAAGTCTAACGCAACATTCGAAAACAATATTGTCAGAAAAATGAAAATAATATTAGCAATAGTATTTTCTTTATGTTACTTTCAAGTCTATTATAATAAATATTTTCTAAGAATGTAAAATTAGTAGTTTTTCATGGATCTCGTAAACCGCTAGAGATACGCAAAAATGGATAACATTTTTGGATTCACCATCATTGGGATATACTGTATACATAATAAAGAAGAAATATAAAAACGTGAATGCCGATAAAAAAAATATAATGTTGATATGAATAAATAAATAATTTTAAGCAATGTAAAAAGGGATTAGCATCATTCGGTTTTATGATTTATGATTTTCGTGGTCTTCTGGCGACCATAATATACCACCTCAAGACCAGAGAACTTTACGAGACCAGGCGACCGATCAGATATGAAAATGGAATGGACCCTGATGCTGTTTTCTTAGCAGAAGGAGAAAAACCTTAAAACTATCAGGAATCAGTCACCAGTCTGCACGCTACCCAGTGGAAGTGCGCAATGGATGAAGACATTGATTCATTAAAGAAAAACAATACTTGGAATATAGTGAGTCAGGAGAACGGAAGAAACTCGATGGAAAACCGTTGGGTTTGGCAGCATCAAAAAATTTGTTTTTACAACAATTTGATATCAAAACAGCTTTCTTAAATAGCGAGTTGCAAGAAACCATTTTTATGAGGCAGCCGAAGGGTTACAAGAACTGAACAAGTGACATAAGCAAACTAAAACGAAGTTTGTATGACTTAAAACAAACGTCAAGCTATTTGCACGAATGTTTTACTGATTTTAAAAAAACGTTAAACTTCAAGTATACAAAATCGGACTCATGTGCCGTAGATGCGCTACTAACTGAATTAAAAAGGGAGTTCGGAATAATCACTGGCAATCTGAGTTTGTTTCTAGGTTTCCAAATAGAGCGAGACCAGGATGGCCCTATTCTTCTGCATCAATTCGAATACGCCAAGAACATCTTGAATCGGTTTAAACTGACCGATGCAAACCCAGTGGATATTCCTATGGACAAACATCAAGAGCTGAGAATACTAGTACATGGCAAACAGGAAACCGAAGGAGTACGAGCGCCATACAGAGAAGCCGTTGAATCGCTAATGTGTCTGGCGATAGGTATGAGACCAGATATCGCTTTTGTGTTGAGTAACGGAAATCAGAATTTAGAGTCACCTGATAAAACACATTGGAATGCGGTGAAGAGAATTCTTAAGTATTTAAAATGAACGGTAGATTATCATTTAGTTATCAAAGAAAGTTCGAATCGGAATTGTTAGCCTTTAGCGACGCTGATTACGCTGGAGAAGCTGAAACTCGTAGATCGACGTCCGACTAAGTCTTTAAGTTAGGTGAATGCACGATTTCATGATGCTCACAGAAACAAAAGGTAGTCGCCTTATGTACCACAGAATCAGAATTTATAGCTGTAGCTCAAGCAATTAAGGGACTAATTTGGGTAAATCGCTTAATGCGAAATTGTTAAAAAGAAACATGTAAAACCTAAACTTTTTTGACAATCAAAATGCTATTAAAGTTCTGAAGAACCCCGAGTGTCATAAACGTACCAAACAATAAAAGGCTGATGTATTCACTAAACCATTGTTAAAAGAACAGTTTCGTTACATTCGCGAGTTGTTGAATATCAAGCCAAGAGTATAATTTAATTTAAAAGGATACGTCGAAGCTTTTATAAATAAATGTTTCATGTACTATTTTTGTATCTTGGCGCTAACGTGGCCATAATGATTTCGTCGATAATCTATGAAGAACTAAGAACAGATTAGGTTAGGTTGTCTGCACTTCGAAAAAGGCTGTCACGTTTTCAACCAATGCAATATGTTTTCTCCAAAATATTATCAAAAAAATCTGCCCCCTTCGAGGCACATTCTCATCGCGCGCTTCGCTCGCGCAAGTTTGAGCGCGCCTATGGCGCGCGGCCCGGTCGTCACGCGTCGCGCCCCGATGTGTTTCATCGTCGCGCTCCGATATTTAGTCACGCACTTTGCACTAAATTAAATTTTAAATTTTTTTATACTTCAAAAAATTAAGTGAATTTTAACTATCTCAACTTGCTCGGGGCTTTGGGGATTACATTCTCATCACGGTACTTGCGCTTCGCGCACGGTTATAACATTATTGAATTTCGAAAAATTATATAATTTATGAGTTAATTTTATGATGAATTTTTAAAATTAAAAATTCTATAAATTTTCGCATAAATATCGATTAGACAAAATTTGATATAAATATTGCGTTTTTTCTGTGACAAACAGTTCCACTAGAATAATTCTCAGGTCTTCTACGCTATCTCTTGTCATTTTTCGAGTAAAATAGAATTTTCTGATTTTTTGCAAATTAAAAAATCTAGATTTTGACATAAAAATTAATGGAAAAAATTTAATGCAAATCATTTGTTGGTAGTGGCATTCCAGATGTCTTAAATGCATTTCGAAATAAATTTCTGATGGGGACGCACAGTGGGCCGGAAAATGCAGAAAAGTATCAAAATTCGCACTGCACTAGAAAAATGGCGGAATCTTTTTTTTTCTAATTGACAGTTTGGCACATTACCTTTAATAATCCCTTTATCGTTTTTAGGAGCATTTATGTTTACTATAGCTATGGAATGCCAAAAAACTGAAAAAATGGAAAAATTATCATTTTCGTTTACACAAGGCCATAAAAAAGAGGCACATGAGTCTGGAAATTTGTACTCGGAGGTTTTTTGGGGTCGACAAGTACGAATCTTAAGTCCAAAAATTAAATTCTCAAAATTCAAGATGGCCGATTCAAAATGGCGGATCCAAATACAAAAAAAGGCATATGAGTCTGAAAATTTGTACTCGAGGGTTTTTAGGGTTGACGAGTACGAATTTTAAGTCCGATAATTAAATTTTTCAAATTCAATATGGCGGATCCAAATTTACAAAAAAAGGCATATAGCTCTGAACAGTTTTACTCGTGGGTTTTTGGAGTCTCTGAGTACGATTCTTAAGTCAGAAAAATGAAACTTTTTAAATTCAAAATGGCAGATTAAAATTTACAAAAAAAAAAGAGGTAATTTATACTGGACCGTTTTCGAGGTTGCTAATAATACGACTCGGAATGGCAATTCTGACTGTAGAATCAGTTTCAGCACGCCAAAAACTATAAATAATATTAGTCTGTTCCAGAATCCCCTTGTTTTTTTTTAGATCATTTTTTACAAAAAAACACGGTTTTGAAGAGTTTTTTGAGGTTAGGATAGTAATACAATTTTAT
>JBAGKK010043148.1:0-10421 GCA_037177015.1 Euceroptres primus | reverse complement strand
CGTACTAAAAACGTTTTTTGGACGTAAGTGTCAAATATGTTTATAAAATATTTTTCAAATATCCCAAAAACGTACAGATAGGCCAAATTACGTTTAAAAAACGTACAATGTCACAAAGGTGCCACAAAAAAATTTTGGAAGTTTGGAATATAATTTGGCCTGAACTAGGACGATTTTAGAATATGGTATTAAAAATTACAATATTTTACCTAATTCAAGAAAATTTTTATGAAAACTTTATTTATTTCGATTTATTTAATTTTAAGTAAACTGAACATAAAATATCACAAAATAAAAAAAAATGTAAACGGTATACGATTGGGGGGGATTCATCGACTAAGATGCTTCAAGATTTGCTCGAATTGACGCCCTCTGATATTCAAGCAAGCTTCGCTGCGTCGACAGAGATCTTGGGTCGCACTGTGGATCATTTCCGGAGTCAAGGCGGCGCAGGCTTCCCTGAGCCTCTCAACCACCGCCCTTTCTGTCTCAACCTCATCTGGTGGCAGCGGTGTCGCGTAGACAACAGCCTTCAGGTGACCCCACAGAAAAAATCGAGAGAAGTAAGGTCTAGAGATCTGTAAATAGAAATTTTCGATACCTTAATACTTATTAATTGATAAAACGTTTAAAATCTAAATTTTATTTTTACGTAGTTCATTAGAGCAATTAAGTTAAAATTTAGGTACATTTAATTTTTTTTTTACCTTGGTGGTCACAGTATGTGTTCTGCTTGTCCATTTCAATTCTTGTAACCTATACAGCGATTTCCGAAGGTTTCATTTAGATAAGCCAAAACAGATCTGGCACGATGTGCAGGGCAACCATCATGCTGATAAACGATGTTTGCCATAAATTCATCAGGTAAATGAGCTAGCAAGTCGGGAAGAATGTTTTGGAGGAAGTCCAAATACTGTACGCCCTAAACAATTTGTATTATGCATTATGCAACAATAATTAATGCTATAAAATTGAGTGAGTGGAAGTCTAATTATCCTCACCGGCAATTTTATATGAAACTGAACTTCGGAACTTTTACGGCAACGAATGTTTTTTTAAAAAAAAACATGAGACCTTAAATTTAACTGTTTCAAATGGTCTCATTTTATTTCCAATAAAATCAAAAAATTTCATTTCCTTACCCCTTTAGGATCCCCCCAAATCAAGCCCTAATAATTAAAAAAATCATTACAAAATCCGCTAACTTCAAGGCATAACATTTTATGGTTTTAATTGGTTTCAATTGATCTCCAAATATGCTAAAGAACGTGTCATCTCCCTACAAGTTCAGGAATACTACCTAAAATTAACCCCTAAGCATAAAAAAATCATTCAAAATAACTCCACTTTCCGGCTTCAAATTTTATTATTTTAAATGTTTCCATTTAATTTCCAAAGATCTTCAAAACAGTTTCATCTCCCTACCATTCTAGGGTCACAATCCAAACTTCAAAGCAACCCCTTAAAATAGCTTTGATTTTGTGTGTGATCCCAAAGTTATAGGAGGATGAAACTTTTTGAGGGTACTTTCAACATTAAATGGAATCATTTAAAGTAATAAAATTTAAGGTCTCGAAGCTATCGCATTTTAAATGATTTTTTTAATTTTTAGGGATTAATTTTGGCGTGATCATGAAGAGGTAGAGGGTTGAAAATTTTTGGGCTTATTTGGAAGTCAAATGCAACCATTTCCAATAATGAAACTTTAGGTCTGGTGCCCTGTACAAAAAAAAATTTTGTAAACGTTGTGAACTTCAGTTTCATCAATTTTATTACGATTTAATTTCATGAAACTCTACTAAGAATCAGTGAAAAGCTATTGCATTTTTCAATAGTTCCAGTGAAGTTTACTGAGAATTAGAGTGACTTTACATTGACAAAAAATTAATTTTCCAATGACACTGAAGTTTTCTACGTTTAAAACAATAAAATTTTAGGTCTCAAAGTTTGGGGATTTTTAATTATTTTTTTGTGTGCTCAGGTGATGATTTTGGGGGTGATCTTAGTGTGGTAGGGGGTTGAAACTGTTTTGGACTTCTTTTGACATGAAATGGAACCATTTAGCAAAATAAAATTGTTGGTCAGGTGCTTTTAACAAAAAAATAATTTTTCTTTGTCGTAAACGTTGAAACTTCAGTGTCATGATTTTCCACTGATTACAATCGTGAAAAAAGAATCGCTAGTTATCCAAAGCAGCGCAAACTGAATGCGATTGAGTGAAATCTATATGTACATCGAAGTTAAGAATTTAAAAATAAAATTATTTTTCTTTAAAATTCAACTACATTTAGGTTTCCTTGCAAAATGTGGGGTCCTATTAATTGATCGCCAACCAGTCCGGCCCACATATTAACTTTAAATTTTCTTTGGAAACCTCTTTCTCGGAAAACATGAGGACTTTCTGTATTCCAGTAGTGTTCGTTGTGGACATTAAAACATCCTTCCTGCGTGAATAAGGATTCGTCGGTCCACAACACGTAAGGCAATAAGTCCAGGTTTCGACGAATCCAACAACAAAATCTTCGCCTCAGGGCAAAATCACAAAATTCATCTGAATTCTTCAGGATTCTACTAAATCCATAACACTATTCCTAATTTTTTCCAAATTAGTCAATTTTGTTCTTTTTTGGAGATGCTTACGAGCTTTTTGAGAAGTGTGAATTGTTTAAAATTTACTATCTTGCTTTTTGTAACCGAAAATAAGGAACTGGCTTTGATAGACATTTTCAATCGTCTCTTTCCCAAGATTTTTCAGTAGTTTTTCAACAGGAGAATCCAAACAAGCGTGTTCTTTTTTGATGGAGACTCTTACGAGCTTTTAAAAACTGTGAATTCTTTAGAAGTTATGAAACTACCTATTATTTACAAACAAAATGACCTACATCAGATCACCTGTTTAAAACGTCGCTTTGGCAAGTTTTCTTAGGTAGTTTTTCGTCAGCAGAATCCAATTAAGAGAGCCTGGTTTTGACGGGAGGCGCTTACGAGCTTTAAACAAATTTTTAAGTATTTAAAATTTACATTTTCAGTTTTTGTAACTGAAAGACTTTGAAAGACTTTTTTAATCTTCTTTTTGCAAAGTATTTTCGGTGGTTTTTAACAGAGGAATCGAAACAAGGTATTTTGTTTTTGACAGAGTCTCTTCCGAGTTTCTAAAAAATTATGAAATGTTGGAATGTTGTGAAGCTTTCTATTATTTGCAGAAATAATTAACTACATCTGGTCACCTGCTTAGAACGTCAGCTTTTCAAGTTTTTGAAAATAGTTTTTCACCTGTGGAATCCAACCATGAAAGTCTGGTATTAACGGGTGACACTTAAGAGCATAAAGAAAATTGTCATGAATGGGTGAGTCGAAGTTTCTTTAAAAGATTTCAGACCCATTGAAACAACCCCTATTTTACAGCGAAACCGGGTAACTTTTCGAATTAGAGTGATTGTATTGAATTTTTGTAAATTTAATGGATGATTTGGCGTTGTTCCGCACCAGATATGGGGATGAAATTTTTTTCTGCTCTTTTGGCATCAATTACTACCAGTAGCACAGAAAACCTGGCGAGTTTTCGAATTAAAGTCATTGTATTAAATTTTTGAAAATTAAGGGATGATTTGGCGTGAGTTCCACATTGGATAGAGGGCTGAAAATTTTTTCTCTCCTTTTGGCATCACTTGCTACCAGAATCAGCGAAAATCTGACAAGTTTTTGAATTAGGGTGATTTAATGGAATTTTTTAATATTTGAGGGATGATTAGGGTGAGTTCTACATTCGCTGGCGGGTTAAAACTTCTTTAAATAGTTCGTAGGGTTATATGCAACTATTTTCTGCCATAAAATAGCCTGGAAAACGTCTGCAAAATTTTTTTCCTTTTTGGAGATTTTTAGAAAAAAGTAAACTACTGTTATTACGTAATTGATTAGACAATTTTAGAAATCCATGCAAAAGATCGAGCGCGAAGCGCAAAAATCGTGATGAGAATGTGTTCCTTAAGGTCGATAGAGCCTTAAGGAAGTTAATTACCCTCTCAACTTGAAATCAGAAACAAAGTTAACAATCTCTTTAAAAGTCCTGAGCGCTTTCAAATAATTACTCATGATATAATTTCTAAAGAATCAATACAATTCTAATGAGTCGCAAACATAATCGCGAGCCTTAGGCGCGCTCAAACTTATTTTAATAAGAGAGAAATTCAAGTATCATTCTGAAACTTCGGAAAATAATAAAGAATATATTGGAGCATCAATGTCGGGTGCGTTTCAGTTTCTATTTTGAAAAGAATTCAAAAATAATTTTTTTTTCGAAATAAAAATATGAAACACATCATACATTGATGCCTCAATATACTATTCATTATTTATCATAATTTTAGCGTAAAATTTGTATTTATCTCTCAATAAACCTGTCAAATATAAATAAAAAAGTTCGGTGATTAGATGTATATGACACACTGTTAAGTTGATATTCATAAAATTACGAAATTTACTTACTGCAGTAAAAGTAAATCATAAGGAATAAACTTGAATCTGCGCAAAGAACGACGAATATGCCGCGAGCCCGGAAGCGCGCTCAAACTAGCGAGCGAAGCGCGCTATAGGAATGTGCCCGCGCCCCCGAAGGGGGCCGGGCAGATTTTTTATCTTTCTTTTGCGAGTCCAGCTATATTGCGCATTTCGTATAAACTTGTTTATCTGGCTGTGATTTTAAATTGGCCGCGCGCAGACGGTCCATTAAGTTACAAACTTTTTCCTCCTGTTCCTCAAGTTCACTTGCATAAATAACGATGTCGTGTAAAGAAACAAACATCTCGGAGCCTTGTAAGCCAGCCAGTATAAGATCGACTAATCTTTGAAAAGTAGCGGACGAATTTTTTAATCTGAATGGCATACGATCAAATTCGTAGTGTCCATACGGGGTTGAAAAACTAATTTTGTGTGGATCCCTGGGATTAATCTGTATTTGGTTAAAATCTGACGCAAGGTCAAACACTGAAAAATATTGAGCATTGGATAATTGGTCTAGCAAGTCAATTATATTGGGCAGCGGATAAAAATCACCTACTGTTTTTTCATTTAATTTACCAAAATCCAAAACCATTCGTAATTTTTTATTTCCATGTAAATCCGATTTTTTCGGAACTATCCGAACCAGAGTATTGTCTGGAGAGTGTGATGGTTTAATTATTTTGTTTTTTAATAGTTCATCAATTTGTCGATTTACTCCCTCTTTATGTACAGGGGGATATCTGCATTGTGCAGGGGGATTATCTACGTCGTCTACCGTACATATTCGGTGCTTAAGTACATTCGTCGCTCCTAATTGCTCTCCAGGAATGTGATACTGGTCAGCGTACCTGGTTACTAAATTGAAGATATGTTCCAATTCTTCTTTATTTAAATGATCCAGACATAATCACTTTTTTCATTCCTTAACTCTTCTCCAGTAATATTAAAAATTTTGCTTTGATCTAATTTTGTATTATCGCAGTTTGAAAAATTATCAAGTGATTGATCAATAGGATCTGATCTGAAGGTTTCACTTTACTTTGAGAAAAATTTAATTGTTGGTAATTTTCTTCTACTTTTGTTTCTTCTGTTTCTTTGTCTTCAATATCTTTTAATTCTACTTTAGGTATTGGAATATTTATTGTTTGCGAGCAAGTATTAGTAATTCTTAAATATGCTCGTCCGTTGTTGTTTGCGACTATCGCATCTCCCATGTGAATATCTTTACCAACTGACAGTTATGGTATATATCCCTCTGATTTATCTTTATTTAAAATTTTAACATCAAAATCAGATAATAATCTGGCAGGTACTGTGATATAATCTTGAGACTAGTATAGTTCCTCCTTTATTTCTAACTGTTTCCCCTCGTAATTTATTTTTACATTATTATTCTTAAAAAATTCTGTTCCCAAGACTCCATAATGATCAACTGGTAGTTCATTTGGAATCAAATTAACAATTGTTGAAAATCCAGAAATATTATTTATTACTTGTCCTTATGTAAAAACTAGATATTCATTTATTCCTGTAAGTCTCATGCGTTCTTCTTCATTCATAATTACATTTGATTGAATCATTCTTAGTTTTAATAAATTATGACCTGCTCCAGTGTCAGTCATCATACTGACCGGATGTTTTAATCCTTCTGTTGTTATTTTAACATACGAAATTGATCTACTTATTGTCAAATGAACATTCTCCGTCTTCTGCGAAACTTTGTTATTAACATCGAATGCATTTAATTTTTGTTCTACGCCGCCCCCGGCGCATCGTTCCGGCGGAGGGGATTGGAGTTTCCCGAATACTGCTGTGGCTGATTTTGTTGGTCGTCATTATAAATTCTCTTTCTACAATTTGCAATCTCATGACCCGATTGTTTGCAATAGTGACATGTTATGTTGCGATTATCACTTTGGACGAAATTAGTGTGAGAGTTATAATTATTAGATTTTTGAGAAAAATTCCTATTTTGTTGTTGGTTTTGATTTCGTTCAAAATTTCTTTGTTGGTTTTGTTAATTATTTCTTCCTTGAAATTGACGCTGGTTTTGGGAGTTTGGATTGTTATTTTGCGGCTGATACTGAGAAGAAAAATTAGTTCTTGGTTGATATTGAGAAGAAAAATTATTTTTTGGCTGATATGCAGAAGAAAACTTATTTCCTGATTGATTTGAATTATTTCTATTTTGACTATTATTTGGGAAATTCTTTGTTATCTGATAGCACGATGAGGCTGTATGGCCTCTTTTTCAGCAATATTGACAGATTATTATTACTCCTTGTGTTATGTTACTTTTATTTACTATTTTTAGAGTGATTTTCTGATTCTTTAATTATATTTTCTTTCCTAAGCTCTTCGTGAGATAATAATCTCCTATCTATTCCTAACGCTTAATCCGAAATTCCTTGATATGTGTTAAAATCTCCTACTCTAAGTTCCAATTCGGGTCGTCATCCACGTGTGAAACATTCAATAGCTGCCTTTTCTACACCTTTCTTAACATTTTCATCTAGTTCATTTTTATTACTCATCCGACGAGCATCTTTGATTCTTTCTCCTGCTTCTTAAATTCGCGACGCATATGATAAAACGTTTTCGTTTTTCCACATATAGAGTCCGCTTAATTCTCCTTGTAATTGGTAGACTGATTTTGATGGCGCGTAAATTTGTTTTAATCTTTCCACTAATTTGTCAACAGTATTATAATTATTACCGAATATACCTTTCCTGGCTTTTCCCAAAATTTTACTACGAATGAGTTTAACTAAATTACTCCCAGCAGTTGTGAGAAACATAGATTTTGCATCTGTACATCCTTCAATAAAAATTTAAAGAGGATTATTCTTCTATCGAATAATGGAACGATTTCAAGCGCGTCACGGCGAGATACTTGCTGCTTGGTAGAGACATATCGTTTGGAGGTAAATTAACAGGTGCGCTATTATTTTGATTTATTTGTGAATTTACAATCGAATTACCGGATGAATTTAAATCTGAATTTAAAAATGGGTTGCTAGTATTATTTTGACTATTATTAAGGTTAATTAACAATAATTCTGTCTTTGAATTTCTTCTGACTTGTGTACTGTTAAATTGTTCAGATTGTTCACGTAACTCGATTTTTTCAATATTTTTCTTATCAAATTGTGCTAAAGGTAAATTTATTTCAGCAAGAGGTGGTAATGTTTCTATTGCACTTTCTTCCAGATTTTCAAAATCTATAAGATTATTTCGTTCGTCCAAGGATCAATTTGTGGAACTAAAAATTTTATGTTGTAAATTTTCTTCTGTCAAAATTTGGCTTAGATCAAAATCTTGATTGTAATCAAGAGTTTTTGAGAAATTTTCGCCTATAGGACTGCGTAAAATTTTAGAGGAGCAACCGATTTCAAATTTAATTGTTTTTTTCAACAGATTTTGTAATCGAGTTTTCTTGTTCGACTTCTTGCAATAAATCAGGGTTTCCTTTTGCTTTTGAACGTGTATTACGAGGTTTTTCTTGTTTTTCGTTTATTTTGGAATCAGAAATGGTGTAATATACACATTGCAACTTTTACAGTTAAAATAAATGGAAACTTGTGACTTCTTGCAAATAATAAAATTTTGACAAAATTAAATAATAATAATTTGGAAAATAATATTTTCCATATGAAAAAATTTTGCAAAACATCACAGAAATAGTACAAGTTATTGCCAACCTTTACAAATCTCTATGCGTCTCATAAAAAATAGAAATTTTCATCCAAAATTTTGGAATTTTCAATCAGTCGATCAATTCTTATTTTTAATCTTTTTATCT
This sequence comes from Euceroptres primus, assembly GCA_037177015.1. Lineage (NCBI taxonomy): Eukaryota > Metazoa > Arthropoda > Insecta > Hymenoptera > Figitidae > Euceroptres > Euceroptres primus. The sequence continues at coordinate 2,119 of JBAGKK010043148.1, read as the reverse complement.
CATTGACTTTAGTTTCCCGGGCTTCGAAGCACCAAATTAAAGGATGACATGTTATGACACAAACCATAATACATACCCCTTAATTACTTAATTGGTCGTTTTGTTTGAGTTCTAATTAAAAATCGCAAACGAGGATGAGAATGTCAATAAGAATGCTACAAAATACAATAAAAGTTGAATTTATTAAATATGCAATCGGTGGTTTTAAAATATTTGAGAAGACATAGATTTATGGAAGATTGGCAATCGACTTTCATATTCTTGTTTACGAAGTAATTTCAAAAAACGAAAAGGTTTCAACAGTTTGTGTCCCTTTTAGAGGTTTATTGGTTTGCAGCTTGGTGATATCGGGTCTCGACTTCACCCGGAGATGTCCTGATAAGTTGCTGCCGGGTAGCTTTACTCAGTGGTCGGGTTTTTAACTGCTGCTGATGATTGCTTGTGAGAGCTGATTTATAGAGCTCTTTTTAGGGGACCACTTACTCTGGGACCTTTCACTTTAATGTTTTTATTATTTGCGTTTTGAATAGAAAAAATGTTCGGAAATCAAGATTGGGAATGACCCTAATGCTTTCTGTCCGAAAAATAGTTTTTATAGCAGGGTAACTGTTTGGAAAAATCTACACTTGGTCCACACACAATTTGGCTATAGGTACCGAAGCTAGGTACCAAGAAGACTGGATCACTTTTGAGCAGAAAAATGAGGGCTTACGTGTTATTTTTTTCTAGATTCATAAATAAAAATTTTCAATCCTTTAAAACAAAAAATCCAAATCATTCACTACGAATCTTTTTATAACGTCAGTTAACGTTTTGAAACTCGCGCCCTTAGATAATGCGCTATAGATCGTACTTTCAATATTGATCAATCAATACGATTGAAGTTCCCGCCCTTGGAATGAAGCTTTGCCATTTTTACACAAGTGTCTATGTTGGCGCTTGAAGAGGCCACTGACTGTAGTGACTCATTTGTTGTTGAATTCTTCCTAACCTTCCTAACCTTGTTCAATGTATCGCATTTGCTTACAATTCTAAAAACATATTATGAGCTTGAATGATTAGGAATAAAAAAGATATTGGTTATGAGTAAGCTATAATAAAATTTTTCATCTGTGAAATATATATTATATGTGAAAAATCCTCTCCGAAATCCCGTAATATCTTTACAATGTATCCAGAAAAGAGTTGAGGGGGTCGATGGAATAAGGAAGCGTCCTTGCAGGTTATAAAGTTAAGTAATGGTAGAGGGGGGCGGTTATTTTAGTTCACCCAGAGCGCCCTCATCGGTAAATTCGGCCCTGCCGAAACTGCATGCATCCTTCTGCCTCTGTCTCAGGTTCAAAAGCATAGTGACTCAATTAGGAAATCGAATCGAGGTCACTTTGAAAGATTCAAAGTCGAGATTACTATGAGTAGCGTGTGACAGCCCTTCAGACTCTTTTCTGTATCTCTGATAAATATTTTTGGATTTAAAGCGCGGTGACTCGTTTAGCTAGAGGTACACCGAGATCGCTTAGAAAGATGCAAGGTCGAGATTACTGTGGGTGCAGTGCGATGACATTTCCGACTCTCTCCTGAGTTCCTGGTAGACGCTTTGGGTTTAGAAACGTGGTGACTCACTTAGGAAGTCGAACTGAGATCACTTCGAAATATTTAAAGTGAGATTACTGTGAGTGTAGTTTAACAGCCGTTCCAACTCTATCCTATATGCGGTCTCTTGTACTTAAAAATGGGGTGACTTGTTTATGAAAGAGTGCGCAGAGATATTCTTTAACTCGCTTGCGTTTTCCCTAATTGTGCTGGAATGAAGGTTCCAAACGCAGATTACATGCTCGTGGCAGGCTAGCTACAGATCCAAGAGAAGATTAGTACACGTCATTCCTATATTTCCTTCAATTACGTAATTTGACAATAAGGCTTTCTATATGTTATTTATATGTGAGCAATAAGTTTACAATAAGCTGGATTTTGAATATTTTTAATAATCATATTTACTATATTTATTACTAATTACTTAAGTAAGTTCATGGGACGTGACACTTGACAGATATCATCTGTTTGTTAAGTGCTGTTTAAATGCAAATCTCAGAATTAAATACGTACTCTTCAGTGATGGGTA
>JBAGKK010043147.1:0-28778 GCA_037177015.1 Euceroptres primus | reverse complement strand
AGCGTTGGAAACGGCCCTCAGAGTTGCATTTAATTTTAGCAGCACAGTCTGTATGATAACAAGCGGTACATCCTTTATATTTAACACATCCTGTGTCAAGCGTAATAGGCAGTTTGCATATACCGTACGCACAAACACTGTTAGTGTCAAGAAGGTGATCACCGTGGTTGCTGTTTACATTTGCCATTTCGAACGATGTAAACACAGATGGTAAGATCAGCTGATCGTGAAAATCGATAAACCAGTAAAACCAACTGTTTTCTCAGACGAAGTGAAAGATTCTATATTCCACTAATAAGTGAATCACCAAGAAAAATTCAATCCGAGCACAGCCAAAATCACAAAAAAAAGAAAAGAAGCCTCAAATCTCGCAACAATTAAACCTCAAGTGGAAAACACAGTCCTATTAAAGAGAGGGAAAAACACATCAGGCACAACGATTACTTGACCACTTCATTTCATCAGGTGAAACACTAGGAACAAATCAACTTGAACACAGCCAAAGCGTCATAAATCGCGAGGGAATCAAAGGCAAGGCGAAAAAAGCCTCAATTCTCTCCACAATCAAACATCCCGTTAAGAACACAATTCCATTGTGAAGAGTACACAAGAAGAGAATACACAAGACAGAAGAATACACAACACACCACGATTCCTTGTATGCAAAAAGTAACACACGAACACCGACTTCAGAGAAAAATTGTACGAGCGACGAGAGCGTGCATGCTCACTCAACGACAGCCATATTAATTTTATTTTTTACTTTTATTTTCCTATTTATTTTATTTTATTTTAATTTTACTTTTATTTCTAGTTGACCTACTCCAGTCTGTTGCTCCTTCTTTCTTCCTTAACTACTCAATTGGCAGTAGGGTAAGAGACATCAGTACCTTCTCATATGATGATGAGAATGTAAAAATTTAAAAAACACAGTGAAAATTTGAGTTTTTCGAGAGAACGACGCGAGATACGGAGAAAACTCAAGAGGCTAAAGTTACTTTTATACCACGTGAAGTTCGAATTCAGGGGCAAAAATAGAATAAGTGGGTGAAACAAAATGAAAATTTCCATTTTTTGAGAAAACGACGCGAGATAAGAAAAAAACATAAGGGGCGAAATTAGTTCCCCCCTGGAGCTCTATAAAACGGTGTAGAGGATTTTTCAACATTTTTTTCTTTTACCGAATAAAAGTGAAATTTTTTAATTTAAAAGAAAATAAAAATTAAGATTTAGACAGAAAAAGTGATCAATTAAATATTTAAATCCAGGATTTGTTAATTGCAGCTTTCTGAGGAATATTTAGACACGTTAGTGCGATCACGTGATGAGAATGTGCGTAACTTTAGTCCGCCGATTTTTTCGATTTCCTCTAAAACTGGTTTTTTAATTTTTTTTAAGGTTTCTACATGCTGCAACTTTGTCGATATTGGTCAAATGGATAAATGTTATTGAGATGGTTTGTGGAGCTTTATGACCGCTATCTAGAACTGCACTCAAAAATTTATTTTTCTGAAAAAAATTATTTTCAAAAAGTATATTTTTAAAGGTCATCAAAATAATGTGAAAGACAACTAAAGCACCAGTTTGTTGCAAATCTTGTGTCATATTCAACATTACACGTTCTTCTAACGTATGATTAGAAGATGTATTTGAATTTGACTTCCCTGTATAAACTTCAAAGGAAACGAAACCTGTCTTTGAATCTGCACGACACCAGACTTTGTACCCTCTTTTTATAGGCTTTATAGAGAGAATGGGATCAGATCATCGATTCATCAACTGCAACAAGATACGAAGGCCTATAAAACTCCCTGATTTCTACATTTAGATCCTCAATAACGGACCTAACTTTATGCAATTCATCGTAATTCAGATCATCTCTAGGAAGATTACTTTCATTATTATTTAGATGTACCGTTGCAGTAATCTGTTTGAAACGGTTACGTGTCATAAAATTTGCAATGTAATCTACTCTAAGATCCGTATCTAAACTCCAATAAATTTCTAATTGCGGAAGCTGATAAATTGCCATTAGAATATGAATTCCAATTCAAGCTTTTAGTAATGTATGTATGTCTTAGTATGTAAGTCCATGTTGTGTCCGATATCGAGGATTTTCGTTTCACAGGTCGTTGACTTTTTGGCGCAGCGTAGGTGTTAGTTTCTACAACGATTTTATCTACTAAATCTTCTCTGAAAATCGAAAATAAATAATAAATTTCTGATGTGTGGTTTCCTACATCTATCACTAATTCTGGATTCTTTGCGATGTCATCAAAAAGAACAAGTTTATCGACCGCTTGTGTCCAACCTTCATCATTATCGACTTCGGGTTCAAATAATAAAACTTCATCATCTGTAACATATTCATCGTTTGACGAAGAATTGTTTGATACACTTCCGTCTGATTCGAAATCACTTTCTACTTCGGAATCATCTGGATCAGATGGCAATGCTACACATTTATCGGATTATTTCTGTTGTAATTTTTTTCGCAAGTTCATTTCAGTCTGCTTTATTTATAATAAAATATAGAAGAATATATTGCGTGAATGTATTTGTAGGAAAGTCTCATGTACCTGTCTAAGCTATAAAGCTGTCTAACTGCAATCAAACGCCGTCAGGGCCCACGCACTTTGAACATTGGCAGTTACTGTTAGACGCTTTTTTTTTATTTAGTTCCGTAGCCAACTACAAATGCATGTATAAACTAATAAAATTGAATAGCTGTTACATGCCACATATGTCGTGTGCAATGTGTACCAGCTGTTCAATTGTTTTAGTTATTTTCACCATAATCCTTACTTAAGATATTTCTCAAGAAAGAAAATATTTGTTATAATACGGGAGTGATTTATAAGGGTTGTAAAGATCTATAAGTTTCTTACAACATAACTACCTACCATCGAACTACTTATTCTTCAATTTCGAGAAGGAGGAAACAATAGGAAATGAGATTATAATGCTGGTATGCATTAGGGGTGTCTTTTTCTCAATGCAGGGATAGTTTCCAAGGGTTCTAATATTTCGTGAGTTTCTTTTAACACACCTGCATGTTCCGAAATACTTATTCTTCAATTTAGGGCAGGAAATAACACGAAATGATATTATAAAATTTTATGCATTGGGGGTGTTTTTTTCTCAATTCAGGGGTAGTTTATAAGGGTTGAGATGATCCGAAAATTTCTTAAAATTCTACTACGTGTTCCGAGATACCTATTCCTCAATTTTGAGATGGATAAAATAATAGGGAATAAGATAATAATTTTTTAAGCAATTGAGGTGGTTTTTTATATGGGGGTTGCTTATAAGGGTAAAAAAATTCTAAAAATGTTATTTTTACACATTAAGTAGCTATGAATATAGATCCACCATGTGCCAATTATGCCAAACCATTACAAAAAAACGGTTATTAAAGGGTTAAAATATTTAAATAATCATATAATTAAAGTTTACAAATGAGACAAATTGCTCTAAAATTATGAGCATTTCATTGGTGTGACATAACAAAACATTTGGAATTTAATTACAAAATAATCAGAGTCAACTTATTTAAATAATCAATCAACATCCCATAAATCCATAAATATCACATAATCACATATCGCATAATACATAAAAAGAATTTGAATCAGAAAGGCAAAACATAGCCACGTAATCAATAAAAAATTTACAAAAGAATTCTTCGAAGGACAACATTGTGAGCGAAAGACATCCCAAAACATATAATTTGTAATCAAAGTTCGATGAGACAGGAAAAAAGCAAACGAGCAAAACGCTAGATTTTAATAAATTAGAATTTTGCCAAATTGGCGAAACCTCCGACCCACCAATCGCCAACTTGGTTGGCGATTGGCGAACAACAAATGTCAAAACGGAATTGGCAATCAATAAGGAAATCTATTGTCTTAAGAAGTTTTGAAACCTTCAATTGTGATCAAACAATTGATCAGAGGACTCATTGTCAAATTCTATAATCATGTCATGTCAAAGCTGAGAAGGAAAGGTGAAAGAATTAAATTTTATTTAAAATAGTTTTATAAATTTAAGGGAAACTGTTATTTTCATAGCGTAAATTAACCGTAATATTTTAATGTTTGTGGATCAAATAATTTTCAATAACTTTTTCACGAGGTTCGTTTTAAACATAAGCTAAAATTTGTGTATTGTCGAAATCGAATTCGTGACCGGTGTTCCGTAAGAGCTGTATGATTTTTGTTGGTAATATTGGTAATTGAATATCTGTGTTCGGTTTCAAACATTAAGAAACATAAACTTGTAACGGTTTCCTATCGCCAGGGATAAATTACAAATTAGCAAATGCTCTATTTTAATTCAAAGCTTCTCAATTCATAATCACTGGTTATTTTAAGCTGGGTTTTTTTGAACGATTCAATTTACCTCAATCATATTTTATTTTTAAATCAAAAAGCTGTAGTTTCGAGTGCGAATTGTTGAAATTTCGCCTAACAATTATTTGCTCTTTAAACCAATTTATTATTTCCTTATAAAGATATGCTGAGGACAATTAGTATTTCTAGCTGAATGCCATGGATTGAGCAAGTATTGGGAGACGAGGTGCAATGTCTGTGCTCCACTTAATTACTCAACCCCACTCGAATTCCGATCGTAAGCATTAAGAAAAATCCACAAGTCTTCAGAATCGTTTTACTCTCGCAGTGGATTGACTTATTCAATCCGAGCTCAGCTGTGTGTCGCTTTTAATCCTCACAAACAACCAATACTCAAGGTTAACTGGAGCCTCGTATCCAATTATCAAGACTCTCACATACGTGAACGCCGTGATAATCACTGGTTACTTTAGCTCCAGTTAGCTTGTATTGTTTGTGGGATTATATCTCCTGAATTAATTGCAAACCGATTTCTGATCTTCCACCCAAATGAGCCCCCAAGAAGTGGGTTGAAAATTCGGAGTGGACACTATATTCGCTTGCACAATTCAGGATGTTTGTAATTGAACGCCCTATGTTGATTAGAAATCGATTCCTGCTATTCCGTTCAAATGAGCTCCCAAGAAGTGGGTTGAAAATTCGGATTGGAATCAAAAATTAATTTCTACTACTCAGGCATGTTTAACGCATCCAGAATTATTTCTTGAGATCGGTTCTCTATTTTATTCATCCAAATGAGCTCCCAAGGTGTGGGCTGAAAATTTGGAATGGACTCACAAACCGTCTGATTACTCTGGGTGCTATTAGGAAGTGTCACACAGTGTATGGATTCTACAATTTATAATTTTTTTTAACAAATATAATTTTTTAAACAAATATAATTTTTTAACTTTTTGATATTTAGCAACTCCTAATTTCCCTAAGATTGCCTACCAGGAGTGCTAGGAGACATAAGCTTTTCAAAATTCTCAAGAATGGAGAGCAGCGGAAGTTAGGTGCCCCTTCTTGCGCCAAACTCCATGAGCTATTGGACCGCTTCTCTTGAAAAGAAAAATACGTCTCTCACCTCGTAGAGAGGATCAAAGCGTTAGAAGCTGAAACCTGATAGCGATCCGCTTTAATGGTTTTGGGCCTCTGGCCTCCCCATTATCGGTCCCCGGTATTTCCGGCGCGTGGCGTTTCTCGATTCGCACGCTCTTCAATCTGCTTTCCCAATCGGGTATTTTTCTCCTACACCATGATCGATTTTGCGCGCGCTTTTTTCTTTCGGCCGTGAATCTTTGGCGCCTTTTCTCGCCCCCCTAATTCTATTGGTCGGATCTCTTGATATTTTTGGCGCTATTTTTTCCCGCTGAATATTTATTCTCCCGCGCATTTATTTATTGCTTCCGTCTGGAATATTCTAAAACCGTCTTTTAGTGATGGAAAAATTGTAAAGCACTTGCCTAAATGAACTAAATTTTTTCACCCCCCCCCTCACTCCCTTTTATTACAGATATGTAGATGATATCATAACAGTTGTCGTCCGAGAAAATACACAAATTATCTTGGATAAATTTAATGAGTATAATAACAATTTAAAGTTCACCATTGAAATTGAAAATAATAACCCTTCACATTTAATTGATGACAGTTTAAGAAAAGAAACGTTACGGTTTTTTCAAATCTGAATCTCTTACCAACAACAATAAACTAGAAAAGAATTTTCTAGATTTTACAGTTTGTCCGTAAAGGTTTATCAGAAAAGATCGAACAGGTTTTACGTCATCATAAACTAAAAACAATTTTTAAACCAATAATCCAGGCAGCTGGTAGGTTTTTCCCGAATAATTTCCAGACGCGATTTCTTCTTTGAAATATCTTCTTAATGGGGTCCTGAATGACCTCTAAAAATTTATAGAACAGATTGATTGCCAAAAGGTTTTTTTTTTTTGAAGAATTTTCAAAATTCACGTTTGCGTGGACGGACCATTTCCATTGGGTTGTACGAAAAAAAGTTTAAATTAAAAAAGAAAGTGTACACAATTCTAAGAAACACACAAAAAAGAACCATCTATAATAGGTTTCGAGATACGGTAATTTCAAGAAACCCCTTTTTCCCGAATTTCGTCGAAAAATCACTACTTTTTATAACTTTGTGTGTACCATCCGACTGAATGATTTTATGCAAAAATGTTCAACAAACGAGTAAAAATTCAAGTGCTTATCTTTGATTTTCCACCAAGGACAAAGTCCTAGCTCCAATAGGTCGATAGTACCCCTGTGGAGTTTTCTCGAAACAGGGCGTTCCATGGACAAAGTACAATAGTAATGCCAGAAAATGAAATGAAGTAAACAAAATTCTACGTAAATAAAAAAGGGCCTTCTAGTTCTATGTATTAGTTTGTGATTTGTGATGTTTCAAAAAGTCCCGTTTTTTTTGCATTTTTTGACTGAAATCAGCAAAATAGTGTTTTTCGAAAAGACCTCGTTTCTTGTTGATCCGCCGATGAAAGGTCGAGAAAAGAAATTAAAGCAGACTTAATTTTGCGTAAAATGGGATAACATAAAGTGTCCTAGCCCTAATAGGTCACAAGTTATGACTCTGGAAAGTGGACCCTTTTTGCATATAATCACCTGAGTGTACCATACGGAGCGAGTACGGTCATATTTAAACATTTCTATGTAAATTAAGTAATTAGCACTAATTGAAAGTAAATAGTACGTACTTTTTTATTGATAAACAATTAATTTTTTATAACATTTAAACACCTGCTTTTGGTACTTTTTTCGACGAAATTCAGAAAAAAGGGTTTTTTCGAAATTACCGCATCTCGAAACCTATTAAAGGTAGAAGGTTCTTTTTGTTGTGCTTTTCTAAGAATTGTGTACACTTTCTTTTTGAATTTGAACTTTTTTTGTACAACCCAATGGAAATGGTCCGTCCACGCAAACGTGAATTTTGAAAATTCTTTGTTTAAAAAAAGCTCCTCTGGCAATCGATCTGTTCCACAAATTTTTAGAGGTCATTCAGGACCCTGTTCTACAATTAGGAATTCTAGAAAATTTTTCTCCAACTTAAAGAATCCACTTCCAAAATTTAAACGAATGTGTTTTGTACATAAATGTAATTGCCTAAATTGCCCGGTGATCTATGTCAGTGAAACTGGAAAAAAATTGGAAACTAGAAACAGGGAACACAAATATTCAATTACCAACAACTTAAATCTTACAGTTCTTACGGAACATTATTTGGACACCGGTCACCAATTCGATTTTGACCATTCACTTTTAACTTATGAGAAAAACAAACCTCGTTGAAAAGTTATTGAAAATTATTTTATCAACAACTATCAAAATTTTGCGTTTAATTGTCGCTATGAAAATAACAGTTTCCCTGAAATTTATAAAACTATTTTATATGAAATTTAATTCTTTCGTGTTTCTTTCGTACTTTCTCAGCTTCGACATGACATGAATATAGAATTTGACAACGTTAACAATTTGACAATGGACAAACTCTGTTAAATTGTTTGATCGCACTTGAAGGTTTCAAAACTTCTTATCACGATAGATTTTATCATTGATTATCGATTCCGTTTTCACATTTGTTGTTATTCTCAGTAGACGTTTTCAACCAAGTTGGCGACCGGTGTGCCGGAAGTTTCGCCAACTTGGTAAAATTCTAGTTTATTAAAATCTAACGTTTTGCTCCTTTGTTTTTTTGGTTTCATCAAACATTTAGTACAAATTATATTTTTTGCCTTTCTGACTCGAATGCCTTTTATGGATTATGTGATGACTACCCAGCTAACACGTTACTGTCCTGGAAAGTTCCTCAGTGATCACAGATTAGGAGTGGAATTTTTACTAGTATGTTACAGTTTCAGCAGTACAGTTGTCACAAGTTATAAACGTAGCATGTAACATTATATCGCGAAAGTAGTCACTACCCGTTGTTACTGAAATGTGACTACTCCTGAATCTTGTTACCTGTTTGTTACTGCTCAGGCTAGAATCTGTGTTATCTGGGTAAATTCGTTTATAGGTATGTTGATTTATTATTTAAATAAGTGGACTTTGATTATTTTCTAATAAACCCTTTTCTAATTAACCTAATTTTCTAATTAAGTCCCAGGCAAAAACTGGGGCAGATAGCATCAAATTAACTATTCCATTTATAGCATAATGGAAAAATAAAATATACGTATTTTTTCTTCTCTCATTTTCAATTGTTCGTAAAAAATTATTTAAACAATCTATACTAAAACTCATTATTTTAAAAAACTGCCTGCACCAATCGATTTTAGAGGAAGAATGATAAAGAAAACCTATATAACATTTCTTAATCAGAATTCAGTTTGTTAGTATAAAACGGTCATAAACAATTGCAATCCGAGTCAGATAGAATCAAACTAACTATTCCATTCATAGTATACAGAAAAAATAAAATATACGTATTTTTCTTCTGTCATTTGCAATTGTTTATAAAAACTTATATAGTCAATTTATACTAAAACTCATTATTTTAAAAAACTGACTGCACTAATCTATTCTACAGGAAGAATGATGAAGGAAACCTGCATAACATTTCTTAGTCATCTTTCAGTTTGTTAGTACAAAACGGTCATAAACAATTACGTGATAGAGAGTGAAAGTGACTATATCAAGTCCCAAGCAAAATCCGAGTCAGATAGCATCAAACTAATTATTGCATCTATAGAAAAATGAAAAGATAAAATATACCTATTGTTTCTTATGCCATTTGCAATTGTACACCCACTCTTCTCCGTCGTATAACCACGCTGCGTTGGAGCTCACACTTTGGGACATGTGCAGAGACTCGCAGCCACTCGCAGTCGGTCAAGTGGGAGCCACAATAGAGTGTGCGTTAAAATACGTGTAAAGGAGAAGTGGAAAAAAGTGGAATATACGGAGCTTGCAGTTAGCGGGAGTGTACTGTATATGTAAAAAGAAAGAATTTACTCTAACAAATTTAACTATGACAAAAAAATGTTATACAGGGTTTTTTTCATAATTTTTCCTGCAGAATAGATTGGGGCATTCAGTTTTTCAAAATAATGACTTTCAGTATAATTTGTTTAAGTAATTTTTTATAAACATTTGCAAATGACATAAGAAAAATAGGTATAATTTAGTTTTTCATTTTGCTATGGGTGAAATAATGAGTTTGATGCTATCTGACTCGGACTTTGCTTGGGACTTGACACAGTCACTTTCACTCTCCATCATGCAATTGTTTAGGACCGTTTTGTACTAACAAACTGAAGTCTGACTAAGAAATGTTATATATGTTTTCTTCATTATTCTTCTTGTAGAAACGATTGATGCAGTCAGTTTTTAAAATAATGAGTTTTAGAATAAATTGTTTAAATAATTATTTATAAACAATTGCAAATGACAGAAGAAAAAATACTTGTATTTTATTTTTCCATTATGATATAAATGGAATAGTTATTTTGGTGCTATCTGTCCCAGTTTTTGCCTGGGCCTTAATGGGTTAAGGGGACTAGGGAGGTTTCAAATTTCAAAAAATCGAAATTTTTTACTTCATATTCGGATAGTTTAATCTATCAGGGACGGCTTCCCGTTTAGTAGAATTGAAATTTCTCAAAACTTTGACCGGAAGAACGAAAAGGGTGAAGCAGGACATGATACGCTCTGACCTCTGAACGTGTATAAAAAAGAACAGTGTTTTTCGGTACCTTGTGCAAGATATCTTGAGAATGACAATAGATATCTACTTGCGATTTGAAAGGCTTTTAGAGAACACTATCCCGCACAGAGTGCACCTGGGAAACAATGTTAAGTCTGTTTGTTTAAATTTTATGACGAAAAATTACTTACATTTTTCGCCATTTTTCGTTATTTGGGCACAATTTGGTAAATTTTCATTCGATTTTTGATTTCTCAGGTTCAACCTGCGCAGACACTCTCACTGAAGAATCCTGAAAAAGAATTTTTGAAGAATCTCGATTGGTTCATTGGAAATCACGTCGACCAGGTCACACAGGAAAAGTGACACTTTACCTAATTGTTATCAACTTTAATTTATCACTTTTAATTTTTTCATAATTTCGAACTAGTTGAAGCATTTTATTAATCTATAATAATGTAGTAAATGATGTTGAAAAGGAAAAGGGTACGTAGATTCATTCATATCTCGGCAATCCAAACATAAAGTTTTTTCGATTTTTGACCGTTGAAACCTATCTAGTCCCCTTGAATTCAAAATGTTTTATTGTGTCACAGCAATGAAATGCTCATAATTTTAGAGCAATATCTCTTATTCGTAAACTTTAATTATATGATTGCTTAAGCACTTAAATGTTGCTAAATATTGATATTTTCATTTAACTCAACATTTTTATTGTGATTATATTAGTCTTTTGTATGCAATTAGTTTTTCAGAATATACAATAAAAATTTTTACTGAAAAGGGTCCAAAATTAGGACTGAAATGTTTTAAAATAAATACTCTCCTATTCATTCAATGACCTTTTCATCAAAGACCGACTGAAAGGAAGAGGGTCAATAAGGCCGATTTTTGGGCTAACTACCGATTGGTCTCAAAGCGTTTTATTTTATTCATCTAACTAGGTCTCATAACCCCCTAAAATAACCCTCCTTCACGTGAAGGTCTGCGAGTGTTTTGTTGATATCTAGAGTATCCAAGATACCACAGAATACTAGTAATGTAAGCGCCACATCCAACCACTCTTGCATCACTTTTGCACTAGCAGTCCAGCATTAGTTTCTATCCATTAGTTCTACACTTTGGAAGATGTGTGACGAGACTGTATTTGTACTCATAGAATGCTTTCCTCCTGCTTGTGGACAAGAAGGATGTACATTCCATCATCCAAAAGTGTTCCTCGTTATACGATTAGGCTTGCTTCAGCTGATGCACTCCCGAGTCTGATGTATCGCAACTCATCAAGAGCTAACCTAAGAAAATCAGGTAGTGACTCTTGCGTTATAGGAAGCCACGACGCCCTCCTTTTTGCCCACTCTTCTTTTTCTGCTCGTTCTTAAAGGCGATGAGGCTGCGAAGCTAGTCGCAATATTCTTTCAGTGCTCAGATGATCATCGGGATTGTCATGAATTCTGGGAAGTCGGAAAGCATTACATTACGATAATCCCCGATGTACGGGATTTGACTCTTTGGAAAAACATCACACAAAGCTCTCCACTTTTTTATCAACCCATTAAGTTTAACCACCTTAAACCGATAAACTACCTTAAACCCATTAAGTTTAACCACCTTATAACTGCTTTAACCACCCAGAGTTCAACCAGCTTCAACCACCCAACCACCACTAGCGTCTTTGTTCTGGCCATCAGAAAAATACGGACCGAAAACATGCACATGTATGTACCATGCACCACAAATATACATACATCTTCTCAGTTTGCGAATAGTGTTTTTGCCGTTGACTTAGTATGTTCCTTAGTGACTGACTCGGGAGATATGTGACCAATACCAAGATGATGAAGAACAAAGGAGGTCATCAGAACTTTTCTTGCTGTCGTAATTCCTCTGTCGACTTTTTGTTTTTCTATGTCAAAAAGAGTTGATTAAATCGGATTGGAAAGACCTGTTCGCAACTTGATCAACAATAATGCTAAACACAAACGCACAGAACGACCTTTTGTCGACAGTTCTTCATTTGAAAAATACTGTGCAATGGCATTAAATTCATTTTTCGCGCAGAGGGATCATCAAAATTCAACCCTTTATTTCTTGCCTCCTTACGAAAATCGTTCAGAAGCACAGAAATCGACTCTGTTCATGTGAGTAAAATCAGAGGTGGCTTGAATAGACGCAAGAGCCTCTTTCTTGAAAAAAAACCATCATCACCCAAATAAGAAGCACAGCATTCCGCTTTTACAGGAATTAAAATACTAATATTGACGTAAACTCTCAATAAAGTAAAAGGTTTAACTCTAATACGATTATCCTTATGATGACAGACAATGCATCTGGATTGGGAAATCGTACATTTTCTTATTGGAAGTTTGATTTTCTTAGAGTCAAACTCTGAAGTTCCATCTTCACTGGAAGATTCTGGATTTTTAGAAGTCTGAAGCTTATTTGGCTCTAAAATATTTGATAAATCATTTTCAGCAGAACTAGTCTCTTTTGCACATGTAATCCGACGCTTTTTAATCGAAAAGTGTCGATAACTGTCGCAAACCTTTAACTGAATCGTTAATGAGCTCTTCAAAGCAGTCTTGAGAACATATAATGTCCGTTCATTCTGAATGACTGATGAATGACTCTTTGGCTTTAAGAATTTATCGCAACAACAACAGTTTTTTCGGCATAATAAGTGATAATTAAAACTTAATTCACAAGGAATTATTTCACCAGGAATTTTTTTCCCTATAAAGAAAAAAAAACGAGACAAAGTAATAGGGAACAAAAGTCAGAAAATATAAAGACAATCTGATATTAATGTACAGAACTATTAAATAATAATGATTTTTAAAAAGGTGGCACTCTAGTGCCAATGAAGTACCTGTGTAAAAAGATTAAAATCGTTGCGAGACTAGCAGATACTGATAAAATGAAACTCAGATAAAATAATCTGGAACACATGTATGTACGCAGTAATATTACATCCAGCGGATTAGGGAACTTTGAAACAGTTCGAAACGTGGAAGAATAATAAATGATATTAGTTGAAAGCATAGAAAATAAGCGCAAATACCATGTAGAGGGGGAAAATAGTTGAACGTAGCGCAGCGGCAGTCGCACATGAACGACAGCGTTTTGGTTTCTATTTCACTGGTATAGGTTGATCTTCATCTGATTTAATGTTTCTTACGAGGAATAACTTTAAAATAATAAATTAATAAGTTTAATTTAATTAATTAATTAATAAGTTTTCCCTTCTGACGCCACCTCTGATTTTACTTACATGAACAGAGTCGATTTCTGAGCTTCTGAACGATTTGCGTGAGGAGGAAAGAAAAAAAGGGTTAAATTTCGATGATCCCTCTGCGCTTGAGGACGAAGATTATTATAGACTCGCCGGATTGATAAAAAATCAATTTAATGACGTTGCACAGTATTTGCCAATTGAACTGCGTTCGACAAAAGGTCGTTCTGTGCGTTTGTTTTTAGCATTATTGTTGATCAAGTTGCGCACAGGTCTTTTCAATGCGATTTTGTCAACTCTTTTTGGCATAAAAAAACAAAGAGTTGGTAGAGGAATTACGAAAGCAAGGAAAGTTCTGACGTCCTCCTCTTTTCTTCATCATCTTGGCATTGGTCACATATCTCCCGAGTTAGTCATTAAGGATCATACTACGTCAACAGCAAAAACGCTATTCGTAAATTGAGAAGCTGTATGTATTCTTGTGGCTGATGGTACATAAATGCTTATCGAAAAGAGTAGCAATTACTCGTTTCAAAGGCGGACTTATTCTATGCATAAAGGAAGGAATCTGGTTAAGCTCATGATGTTAGTAACGACCACAGAATATATAGCGGATGTTTTCGGTCCGTATTTTGCTGATGGCAAGAATAACGACGCTAGTATCCTTGACAGTCGTTTAAAACAAGACTCAAGGGAACTAAGCACATGGATGCCTTCAAACTCTGTTATCGTTGTCGATCGCGGTTTTTGGGACAGCCTGAAGTTCCTAGAAGATCTTGGATTCGTTTCCAAAATGCCTCATTTTCTCCAAAAGGGATCACAGCACTCTACGACTGCAGCAAATGAATCAAGACTAGTTACTTAAGTCCGATGGGTGATCGAAGCAATCAATTGGTTGATAAAAAAGTAAGGAGCTTTGAGTGATGTTTTTCCAAATAGTCAAATCCCGTACATCTAGGATTACGTGAGAGTAGTTTGCGCCATTTGTAATGTTTTCCGACCTCTCAGAATTCATGACAATCCCGATGATCATCTGATCACTGAAAGAATGATGCGACTAGCTTCGTAGCCTAATTGCCTTTAAGAACGAGCAGGAAAGAAAACTGGGCAAAATAACGCAAGAGTCACTACCTAATTTTCTAAAGTCAACTCTTGATGAGTTGACTTTAGTTGACACTTATCCGATGATGGAATGTACTCCCTTCTTGTCCACAAACAGGAGGAAGGCATTCTATGAATACAACTACAGTCTTGTCAAACATCTTCCAAAGTGCACAACTAATGGATAGAAACTAATAATGGACCAAATTCGATAAGTGATTGGCACTGCCAGTGCAAAAGTGGTGCATGAGTGGTTAGATGAGATACTCATATTGCTGGTGTTCTCCGCTATCTTGGTTACTCTAGACATAAAAAAAAAACACTGGCAGACCTCCACGTGAATTCGAAAGTCATGTGAATGATGCCTCGTGTTGGTCGTAAAGAGAAGGAACATTATCTTTAGATGACAAAACGTATACAGACGAATAAAACTGGCGTAGAGTACGTAGACTCTAATTGACCATCAGATCCTAATCTAATATGATACCTTTTCTAAGAAACATGCGTCTCCAAGTTTTTTTTGATCATTTTATAGAAATTATTGCTAATAAATCTGATAAACTAGAACATTTGTACTCCTTTCATGGTCGCAGACCTAATAAAGTATAAAAATAAGCCTTATTTTGAAGGCTATGTATCTCGAGGAAAATGATGGCTCTGACATATGTTGTAACGCATATATGTGCGCATGTTTTGGAAAAGTACGATCTTGTGCGAGCAATATTAACAATGTGAAACCCAGCACGATTTGACCGAATGTGCGAAAACCCATGTAAAATACGAACTTAAAAATGCCTATTTCTTGAAATCAAATCACTGTCAGGAAAAATTCTTTTAGGGGGTTATGAGACCTAGTTAGATGAATAAAATAAAACACTTTCAGTCCAATTGGTAGTTGGCCTAAACCGGTCAATAAGACCAAAAACCGGCCTTATTGACTCTTCTTCTTTACTTTGGAAAAGGATTGCTTCCTCAGAGATGAAATAATATTCTGAGATTCAGAATTGTTACATTTCTTGTTACAATTCCTTGTATGTCTGTAGTAGTTATTAGTTTGTCAGGCTGCTGTTCCCTGTTTCTTCAGAGTGAAATTAGCAAAGCAATGAAAGCACTTCGCTTTAGCAGAATACATGGAAAGAAAATTGGGACCGCTGCTGTCTTCACATGTGCCACTGCTGTGTTAAACAGAGAAGCGCTAGTGCTCCCAAACTTGTGCGACAGCAGCTGCTCCAACGTGCCAGTTGTACCACGTTTTTAGCCGCCGCTACCCGGAAGTTCGCGCTGCCGGCGCGCTAAACCGTGATTGCGCTGCTCTACTACTATGAACGGAACAGCTGTCTAAAATTTCTTTACGTGTAGGTTTTCTTGGCATCAAACTGGAAATCAGTACTTTTTGAGCAAGAGGAAACTTCAAAAGTAGTTTCGGTGTACTTTTGAATGGATTGGTCCAAAAGAGATTGTAAATTCTTTTCCTCTAGTCATGTTGCAGTGTACGAGAGGCTCGAGAAGAGGCTGAACGGTTTGAACTATTCTTTCGGTCAAACAAAGATGTCCTCTTGAGAATCTTTTACAGTCTATTTGAAGCCTCCTGGCAGTGCTTGCCTATACGCTGCAGAAGTGCTTTGTGCCCTGCTCATAAAATCCTAAAATATATTTGAAAACAGCAGTGCTTTATTAGTATAAAAACCGGACACTTCACCCACAAACAAAACACTTCACCCACCAATAGCTAAATATTTCACTTAACTTACCTACTAGAAGTTCAAGCAATTCAGGTTTAGTTATAAATATTCCAAGATATGCTTCTTTCTCGGAGTCTTTTAGTAGAATAGTCATTTTGGTCCTCATAAATGTCTTTACTTTCTTAAAAGTAACTTCAGATTTACTCCCACAAAATTCTGAGAGCAATTTTCTGTTATTATAGCCAAGAGCTTTTAAAATGTTTTGTAGTTGCAATGGAACATTAATTTTTGTTTTCATTGAAACTTCATCCCATAAATCCGTTTCTGTTTAAGTGGACTAATCCTGTAAAAAATGAATCTGTAGCGTTTGGTAGTTTTATTGAAAATCCTATCACATTTTTAAAATTTTACGCTTTGCAAGTGAATTTAATAAACACTTTTTAATATGTCTTTTAACTTTATTTGAGACTATGTTTTACAATATTTATTATTTTTAAAATAATTTCTTCGTTTCAGTATGACGAGTACTGATAATAGCAATCACTTATAATAATGTAGACGAGCACACCATTTTTGAAATAATGCTTCACAGTTTGACCAAGTAATCCTTCCCTCTCCCCCGACTGAAAATCCCTACATAAGATCTTTTGAGGAAACTTTCAAGGTTCCTTAAAGAATTTCACGTAGTACTCCCGTAAAATCCTACGTGGAAGCCTTTTAAAGTACCTGTAAGACGCCTTACGACAAACCTATAGGAATTTAGTTCAGGAAATGTTGAAGGAACCTATACTGGTTCGCTCATCTTTTCCTATACCAATTGAGTGCAAGATTTACTTTTAAATTGAAGCACTAGTACGTCAGTTTTTTAAAATAATGCGAAAAATTACCACCTTGATGTTTGTAAGAACAACACGAACAAAACACTACAGACTTACGGTCATCAAGTGATTGCTATACTGCGCTTGAGTATCATCAAAGGCTCCAAAGTAACTTTTATCGATATATTTCTAACCGCGGCGAACTAGCGGGAAGAGATTAGGGAATTAGGGAATATATGATACGGATTTTTTCGTGGAGTCATAAAATTGTGTTAAGTTCGTTCATAATACCCGCGAAATACCTTAAGCTAAGTCAGAAAATTTGGAAATATTTGGAAATACTTGGAATTTAAAAAATATTTGGGAATACATAGGAATATTGACGGAATATATGAGAATACTTCGTGAGTGCGAGGAATATCGAAGTGGTCGACCCCTCGCTCGTATCACACAACTTCTGGAGGAAGAAGTTTTTTCCCGCTAAGGTTATCCGCGCAGGGTCCTCAGTGATAACAGAACCCAAATCACAGGTCATATTTGGGCGGTAGGTAGCCGAAAATGGGACTGTGAACTATGGACAACGGAGACTTATTTTCCTCGCGCTAATCCTACCGAGAGACGCAACCAGGTGTTAAAAAAGGGTTTAAGATTGCGCCTACATCAGGGGAATCAATGTATGCCGGAATATATGCCGGAACTTCTACTTGGCTTTTGACATCGATAGAATGCCACCACCGGTTACTCACCGACTTATCTTCTCTTCAGAAGAAACATTCTGTTACCTGGCGAATGGCTGTTACCTAACCTTGAGCCGTAGATACCAGTTGTAAATGTGGCAACCGCTCACCAACAGCAAGAAGTAACAGCATGTCTCTTTCAATGCCGGTATCAACAACGGTACACTCCCTCATTAGAAACAGAACTTCGCTAACCAGGTGAAAAAGTTATACAGAGTTTATATATAGTGGACAAAATGATGTATATTTTTTATTTGTTTTATACATTTTTCTGTATAAAACAAATGAGAAGTATACATCATTTTGTCCACTATGTATAAACTCTATATAACTTTTCCACCTGGGTATGTAGAAGCCGACAAGATTTACAAGAGAAACCAAAAATTCTCGAACAAAGCTATCTGTACTGAAGAACATCTCAGGAGAGGTGTACTGGGTACTTAAAGAGAAAATAATAATAAACTCCGACCAGCTTTCTCTAGAAAAAACTGGTCAACCGGAAGTTGGTGAAAAGCTGCCTCCACCACCACCAGTGCCTCAGACTGAACATACCAGTGGGCATGTTCAAACTGAGACCACTACTGCCAAAGTCGATGAACATTCGCTCGAATCACGGTCCATCCAGGACGACCGCCCGTGAGTCTCATCACCTGGCCGTTACTCCAGTCCAATCAGTTGGTATCGCTGTGAAAACGCACCCGCCAATCCAAGTCTCCACGCAGCTATATTCTTCCACGGGTGTCGCTGTGAAAGCGCACTCCCCGATCCGACTCTCCATGCAGGTAGACTCATTCGTCGATGTCACTGGTAAAGCGCATCCAATTAACGATGTCTCCATACAGGTAGACTCCTCCGTTAGGGTCGTTGTAAAAGCGCACCCTCTGAACTAGAGAGAAAACTCCACGCCAACAGACTCCTTAGGAAAGAAGCCTGCACTACGAAATAACACCAGGGGGTGTTACGATTTGAGAATGAGTCCTACCATGACGTATCGAGACCCAAAATCATATACGCACTTCAGAGGAGGCGTCGTAAATCTTAAGAAAACTATACTACCTGGAACCTTTTCAGCTTCCAGACATTTGTACCGTAATGTAATAAACATAGAAACTCTCACAAATATGAGAAGACTCTTGTTTACCTACTAGGTAATAAGAATTTAGCCTTATTCGCACGGTTTGGGCTTTTGACATTAAAAATAATCGCATCTTTGGCCGGCCAACCTAATTTCCGAGATCAATAATCTTGAAATCCCAAAGCCGTTAAGTATTTCTTTTTATTTTGCATTTAACCTTTAGTACTTTTAAGAATTATAGTTTAGTTTCTATCGTTCTGTCGAACGGCCGGTCGTTGAGAGGGTCCGCAGAGAGGGAATCCAGGAAGGCATAGTATCGATTGCATAAGAAGTTGATGCACGGCGTGAGTATCTGTCAAGAGAGGACGCACAAGGCTCAGTCGAATCCAGTCCACGTATCAGAAACCCCCACACATTGCATTTTTCTAACACATCATAGTTACTCCCACGCCGGCTCTCCCTGACACAAGGTCAGGCGAATCCAGTCCACGTATCAGAAACCCCCACACATTGCATTTTTCTAACACACCATAGTTACTCCCACGCCGGCTCTCCCTACGGATCATTCGAGAATAAAAAAGACAGTTCCTTCGACAGAAACGTCAGTCAGACACCTGACTCTGCCAACGCTATAAGCATGTGGAATACCGCTCGCTTACGCACTGAACACCAAGCATTTGAGTAAACCCACAGATCTCCTAAACTGATAAACTCTTATTCTAGTTTTTTTACGTCTGCTAGAAATCTGATCGTTTGTCTAAAATCCTTTCCAGTACTTGCCGAAGAGTATCTGTGGAATACCGCTAGCTACTTTTCAACTACCTCCCTTACATCAGACCTGCTGGTTATCCGTTGCTCTCTCTTTCTTCTCTCTCAAACCCTGGACAACCTCCCGAAGAGTGCCCGTGGAATACTGCTCACTACTCTTCGACTAGATCACTCGTAAGAAACCTTCTGGTCATCGGTTCGCCTCTCAGACACACTTTCTTCCAACTTCCGAAGAGTGCCAGTGGAATACCGCTTTCTACTCTTCGACTACGTCCCTTGGGCAAATTGATTTTTACAAATAAGTTGGTGAAAACTGGCTTTAAAAAGGGGGTAAATTTTTTCTCATAAACAAATCGAATAACTTCGTTAACTTCTATCTTAGGAAATCGCATATTCATTAATGCCCACAGGGAAGCGGTGGCAAAGCACTAGATTTTTTACAATTAAGTTGATGAAAAATGACTGAAAAAAGGGGGTGCATTTTTTCTCATAAAAAAATTGAATAACTTCGTTAACTTTTACCTTACGGAATCGGGGTCAGAGTCATTCAATGAAAGCTACCATTTTTACACAAATTTAAACAACAGAATTGTTCTATGTTTATTAAAAGATGAGATAATTTTTTTCTAACAATTATTGCAGTTATAATTTTAAAACGAAGAGAGCTCAACTTTTTGCAAGGTGTAGATGAAGATTTATACTAATTGTAATAAAATTTGCAAAGATATCAGCTGCGAATTTACTGTTTACAATTGCGGTTAATTTACGGACAAGATCTCATGCCGTGTATGATGGCGGAGTGGGGGAGCAAGTTTCCAGGTGCTCGCACTGAAACTGAATTCGCTCGTTCAAACCGCAGCAAATTTAAAAATCTCGTGAACAGATATCAAGGTGACTTCTTTTTATTTTGGGCTAACTTTTTACGCTAATTATAATTTTTCTATCAGAGGCTCAAAAAAACTTCATTTAGTGCTTCAAATTGAAGTATTTTTTTCATTTCACTAATTTTACAATTATCTAACTAATTTTTTAATTTAATGTAAACCACGGTAGATGTACCAATTGTCGAACAATTAAGCCAAACTACAACTTTGATATTTTAATCTGTAGAAATAGTTAGAACCTAGAACTTTCAAGCCTATTTAATTGAAGAGATAATCACATTTTTATATATTAAAATTGCAGTTTGTCAGACTGCAAATTTTCCCAAAAATTAATGTGTCCTAGTTTTAATTACACCGAAAACACATTTAACAGAATTGTTGTTTTGCAGAACTTGCATTTAACCTGATTTCCGTTTTCCCGAATTAACGATGAATCTAATTTTCTTTAACCCGAATCATCGTTTAACCTAATTTCTATTTATACGCATTTTCATTTGTCCTAATTTTTATTTTTTCGAATTAACATTTTCCTAATTTTTATTGTTTCGAATTACCGTTTGCCCTAATTTTTATTCTTCTGAACTACTATTGAACATAAATTTTATTTTACCGAATAATCATTTCCCCTAATTTCCTTCCGTCGCCCTAATGTTCATTTAACCTAATTTCTGTTCTCCCAAATTACCATGTGCCATAATGTGCACGTAACATAATTTCCATTTGTCCTAGCGGACGTTCCGGTTACAGAAGATGTCGCTGCAAGAAATAGGCACCAAATTTAAATTGCACCAATCGAAATTCAATTATGGTATGTGCGATTGGTGCAATTTAAATTTGGCGTATTATGGCACAATTTGGCACATTATGGCACATGGTAATTCGGGAAACAGAAATTAGGTTAAATAAACATTAGGACGGCAGGAAATTATGGCAAATGATTATTCGATAAAATAAAAATTATGACAAATGATGATTCGGAAAAATAACAATTAGGGCAAATGATTATTCGGTAAAATAAAAATAATATTCAGTAGCAATTCGGAAAAATATAAATTAGGACAAATAGTAATTCGAAAGAATAAAAATTAGGGCAAATGGTAATTCGGAAATATAAAAACTACGGCAACTGGTAATTCGGAAAAGTAAAAATTAGGACAAATGAAAATTCGTGTAAATGGAAATCAGGTTAAACGATAATGCGAGCAAAGGAAATTAAATCAAAACTTAATTCGCAAAAACGGAAATTAGGTTAAGTGCAAGTTCTGCAAAACAACCATCCTGTTAAATGCTTTTTTGGTCTAATTAAAATAAGGTCACATTAAAGTTCGGGTAAATTTGCATTCTGACCAATTGCAATTCTAATATATTATATGAAAATGTAAAAATTTGATATTTCGTGTAAATGTAGTGATATAACATAAATATGGCATATGGTGATACCGTGACATGAATTTTGGTCATTTGAAAGTTATGATAAATAAATTTTGGGGAAAATTTATGTGTCTCTAAGTCGACCGCTTGATAAAAGAAACCCTCGTCAGACGGGAAAATAGCCGGTAGATGTCGCTGATGATCCTGCAGTTGATTTCTTTGCATATTTTATCGCAATTAGTATAAATCGTCATCTACACCATGCAAAAAGTTGAGCTTTCTTCGTTGAAAATTACAGCTGCAAATATTTTTATTTTAAAAACATTATTTCCCCTACTAATTAACCTAGAACAATTTTGTTGTTGAAATTTGTGCAAACATGGAAGCTTTCGAATGACTGCAACCTTGATTTCGTGAAACAAAAATTAACTAAGTTATTCAATTTGTTCATGAGAAAAAACTTACCCCCTTTTTGCATCCATTTTTGACCACCTTAATTGTAAAAAGTAAATTTGCCCCAAAGTGTACATGTTACTACAACTCTTTAGGATTACAAATCGTCTAGTTTGCTTCGCCACCGTTCCCCTGTGTGCATTGAATTTCAAAAGACAGTCAGTTTTTAGTAACAAATAGCTTTACTCGAAAACTATTTATTATCTTCAAAAAACGCGATTTCACCAACTTTGAACATGGCGTGCTATGTTACAAACTCTTGCATGAGACCAGTTTCTTCGACCCAGGCATTAATACCTCTATAATAATCAGTCAGATTTCATTCTTTAATTTTGTTCTAAAAAAATCGATTGCTCCCTGGACTATCAAAAAATGGCCTGTTTACTTATGAATCATAGTTTATTGACGAAAAATTAACAACTTACCATAGCTGCCCTTAGGACCTTAAGGGCAACATTGAAAGTGCTCGCACAGTTTTCGAACTGGAACATGTTTATTTTCTCACCAAATCGATAGTTTTAAGCAGTGGTTTACTGCAATAGTAAGAGCATATTTTCGGATTGTGTCAACAGTGATGCTGTAACTAAAACGAAATGTTAAAACAAAGTTAATAAGGCCTAAGGAAGAAATATTTCATATATTTTGTGTAGCAATAACAATCTTACACTAGTTATTTATCAGTAATTTTATTTGAAAATGTTTTTTTCTTAATTATATTTTAAGGAAAATACCTATCATTGGGGGGTGGTCAACAATTGTACTAATAACAAATAAAAAAAATTTTTATTGCTTAGATTAATTACCACGCATCAAAAAATAATATTTGTATGAACATTGTCCACTACGTGTTTCAAGGCATTTACGGCCCTGGTGGAATTCAAGACATTTTTTTAGTTGCGTACAATTAAGTGAGTGATAAGTGTATCAATTCTTAAATTTTTATCCCTCAGGCGTTTTAGGTACTAAAAAGACTATAATATTGTAATAGATGATTAACCTCAGGCTGTGGCGGCCACACCGGGTCACCATGACCCGGACTGGCGGCGTTAACGTAAGAAATCTTTTCAACACGCTCAAAAATAGAACTTGTGGCGGCATCTAAAATCGATTTCAGGTGTCTCTTATAAGGTCTCTCTAAAGTGGGAGAAAAGTTGAGAAAACATCGTTGACGCGCGACGCAACGCATACGCCCGTTCGCAGCCATTCGTGACGTCAGTATGTATGCGTTGCGTTGCGCAGCAGCAGAGTTTTCTTCCGCTGTATAGAAACCAATAGGTAGAGATTCTTGCCCAAAGGAGGAAGCGTCAGTGTCTATTTGACAGCCGTTAGAATTAGACGTTCGGCCACTGTGACCTAGGTGTGTCAAGGGCGTCATATTTTTAAAGTATGGGTTTTTTTCTTAAAGATAACGAATATAAAGATAATATACGTTATTAGGCGATGGCGTATAATCTACGTACACGCAGAATCCAAAGCGTTCTTTTGCGAAGTAATGAGACAGAGAACAATGTCGATGACGACCCATCAGAAAATGAAAAAGACAACTTATTACATATCATATCACACTTTATATTTTACGAATTGTACTTCAATAAAATATTATTTTTGAAATACACTTTTAATAAAAAATTTATTTTTGAGATGAAAATCTATTGACTTTTTATGTCAAAAAATGCTCTCCTTCAGTATGCGAAATATACATTATATATTATGCAATATATATATATATATTGCAATATATATTATGCAACAGGGATTGGAATTTCGATTTTTCATAACCTAAGTCGAAAAGTCCAAAATTCTCCATGATACATACGATATTTTATATAACAAAGGCCTGAATATGGCTGTTTTTTTCATGCCTGTTGAGCAAATCTGAAGTGTCGCTTTTCCAGGACATAGGTATGTTATGGAAATTATATATCTATGACGTTATATCTTTTTACGTCATAGATCAGGGAAGACGAACGCGCCGAGGAAGTGCAAAAATCTGTCAACTCTTATCACCTCTGTCAACCTTACTCTCTCTTACCGCCTTCAATGAAAGCGCAGCGAGCTGGGAGAACGAGAAGAGGAGAACTCACGTTCAAGTACTCAGAAAATGGGATGAAAAAGGAGCCATAATCCTAAAATTTTAGTTAAAAATATTAAAAATTAAAAAAGTTATGATTTTTTGCGCTGATTTAAAATAAATTTCAACCATTTTCTTTTTAATGAAAATAATTAAAATATTCATTATTTATAATTGGAATATATCTTTCAAAGTTACAACTTTGTCTGAATTTTTGGAGAGATAGGTTTTAAACGACTGCTCATCGAAAATTAAGTTGTGTCATAGTGACCCAGTGTGACAGTCTCGTTCGAAAAAAGGTGTGACAGTCTAGGGTTAATAATATACGCGTATTACAGTTTACAGTAATTTGATGAACTTCGCATTTCATAAATGTTTATTAAAATTCAAAATTCATATACTAACGGATGTTAATTCAGCTGGGTAAACATAGTTTTAGGATTCGAATATCTGAAATTGAATAATTTTGCGATTTAAATGGTTTTTACAGAAAGAAAATATGAATTTTGAATTCTTCGTCATATTTGTTGAACCTTTTTGAATCTCTGAACATTTTACTTTTCAGTGCGGATGGAAATTACGAAGTGCGATATAAAAGTAATATCTTGATATACCCGAATGGAGAAGTACTATGGGTACCACCTGCTATATATCAAAGCTCCTGTACAATCGACGTGACATACTTCCCCTTCGATCAGCAAACCTGTATCATGAAATTCGGTTCGTGGACATTTAATGGTGATCAAGTTTCTCTGGCTCTTTATAATGACAAAAATTTCGTAGATTTATCTGATTATTGGAAAAGCGGTACATGGGACATTGTTAACGTTCCTGCATATCTGAATGTACACAAAGAAAGTTTGCCAACTGAGACAGATATTACATTTTACATAATTATTCGAAGAAAAACTCTGTTTTACACTGTAAACTTGATTTTGCCAACAGTATTAATTTCATTTCTGTGTGTTCTGGTATTTTACTTACCAGCAGAGGCTGGTGAGAAGGTCACACTTGGTATTAGCATTCTGCTGTCGTTGGTTGTATTTCTGCTCTTAGTGAGTAAAATTTTACCTCCTACGTCGTTGGTCTTACCTCTTATAGCTAAATATCTTCTCTTTACATTTGTGATGAACACTGTCAGCATATTGGTAACTGTAATCATCATCAATTGGAATTTCCGTGGCCCCAGAACTCACAGAATGCCACAAATGATTCGCAAGATCTTCTTGAAGGTATTGCCAGCGATTCTGCTTATGAGAAGACCAAAAAAGACCAGATTGAGGTGGATGATGGAAATACCTAACGTGACATTGCCAGCTTCTACCTACTCAGGAAGTCCTACAGAAATACCAAAACATTTGCCAACTTCAATAAATAAGTCAAAGATGGAAGTAATGGAGTTGTCAGATCTCCATCATCCTAACTGCAAAATTAATCGAAAAGTTCATCATACCGGAGGGTCTAGTGCAACAGGAGGAGGTAATGAGACGATGGCCGACAGAAGAGGTTCCGAGAGTTCAGATTCTGTTCTTCTTAGCCCTGAAGCAAGTAAAGCCACTGAAGCGGTTGAATTTATTGCAGAACATTTGAGAAATGAAGATTTGTACATACAGGTCAGTCCAATTCTGAATACGTTTATTACAATTTTTAATTATTACATCTGCCTTTTTTCGAAAAATGCCGTAACTATGGATCGAGTGAAACCGAGAAAATCGAAGAAAACTGCTTGAATCTTTGTTCGTGTAGATTCCTTATTTTAATTAACTTTTTAAAACTTTTTTCAATGTTCTTGACTAATTTTACTACCATCTTTTCATTTATGCAAAAAAAGTTTTAAAAAATCTTAATTAATAGTAGAAAACTTTGTTCACGGTATGAATTTTGAATTCGTGATTCGGGAGAGCGCCATGCAGGGTTGACTCAATGAAAGATTGGTGGCACCGTGTGCGTCGCGCACAAAGAATGAGAGAACTAAAATTTCTTGCGCATGTGTTAGTGAATGTACGAGGGCGGGTTCTAAAGTCCGTGCAAAAATGAAAACTACTTAATTTTTCAGGACAAACCATTTTTATTTTTCAACGTAGTCTCCTTTTAGGCTTATACACTTCGTCCAACGCTGCTCTAGTTTGTTGATCCCTTCAGCATAATTGGATTTGTCCAACTCTGCAAAATAGGCAATTATTTCCGCAATCACCTTCTCGTTTAAATAGAATGTCCTTCCCGGCAGCCATTTTTTCATATTGGGGAAAAGGTAGTAGCCAAGGAAGCCAAATCTCGAGAATAGAGGGGATGCGGAACGAGTTGGAACCCTAACTCTATCAATTTTACGGCCACAACTGCTGATGAGTGAGCTGGTGCGTTGTGATGGAAAATAACTTTTTTGTGGGCCAATCGTGGCTTTTTTTCTTGCAACCGGGTTTTCAAACGGTCCAAAAACGATGCATAGTATGCATCTGTAATAGTTTTACCCTTTTCTAAGTAGTCGATGAAGATTATTCCTTGCGAATCCCAAAAGACAGTCGTCATAACCTTCCCGGCTGAAGGAACGGTCTTCGCCTTCTTTGGTGCAGATTCCTCTCTAGCAACCCACAGATGCAAACCATCCTTGGAAAGCCTCACACGATTTCGGTCAACTGTAAGCAATCGCGGCACCCATCTTGTGGATAGCTTTCTGATGCCTAAATGTTGTTGCAAAATATTATGTACCCATTCCTTTGAGATGCCCACAACACTAGCAATCTCACGCAGCTTCACTCTTCTACCATCCATCACCATATCGTGGGCTTTATCAATCATTTCTGGAGTAGTGGCCTCAACAGTGCGCCCAGAGCGTTTACCGTCACTTGTGTTCATATGGACACTCCGAAAATTTTGAAACCACTTATAAACCGTTCTAATCGAAGATGCAGATTCACCATGACGTTTATCAAGCTTCATTTTAGTCTTTGGAAGCGATATGCCTTTCATAAAGTAATGTTTGATTAACACACGAAATTCTCTTTCATCCATTTTTTGGAAATCACTCGACTTTCTCGAATCCAACGAACGTTAAACACAGAGTAATAGACGGATCTGGCTGAGACTTGGTGTATGTTTCTTAAAGAGACACTACTAATTGAAAATAACCTCGATACGCACTAGTGGTGCCATCACTCTAAGTTTACACGGACTTTTCAACCCACCCTCGTATACAGTAAGCATCTATCTCACGCATCATTCTGCATCAATTCCTCGTAAAATAAATAGATTTGAAACACTTGACATATATTGTATGAAGTATTTTATTGATAACATTTCTAAATGTATAATTGAGGGCCCTCCTGCAAGATGTGGACATAGCCAATGTATTTGTGTATGGTCTTTGTCCACATCTTGCAGGGGGCCCTCAATTTTTATAAAATCTTCACTAAATGTTGTTAAACATACTTAAACGAATGCCCGCGTTATCTTGGGAACAGTGATCCTAAAAGGGAACACCCTAGGTGTACATGCGTCAATTTGGCCGCGCCGATTTGCTATTCGTATCTTATTTCAAATTTAATAACCAATGAGCATGATCAAACTTAAGACATGCGCACTTAGGGAGTCACTTTTTGAGAACACTGCTCTGGAAACGGTCTCAATAATTCGGAACTAAAATAAAAATAATATTTATTGGTAATTATTATTGTCAATTTTTATTAATATTAATTTTCATTACTTATTTAGAAAATTAATATTCTTTTAAATTAATTATTAAATTAATAATTTTTATAAATCCAGTTACGGTGTTTCTCGAAATAAGAACAATTCTTCTGGCGTCTGAATATCATGGAAGAACGTCGTTAACTGGGGACAGTGTTATCCAAAATATTTCGGCGCTAAAAAGCCATCCACTGTTTCAGAGAGTACCGTCATCCTCGAGTTGACGGTACTTTCGTGAATTATTCTGTGTCGTATTCAGCCGTCTGTTATCGAATCTCTAAAGTTAAGGTGCATTTTTCGAGCTAACGGTTCTTTTTTGAAACATTCCTTACCAAGAATTCGAGTGACGGTACTTTTGCAATAGTTATGAATTAATTATTTTTGTTATTGTTAACAATTTCTGAAAATGGTTTACATAAATAGATGTATTTAAGGTTCATTTATAATATTTAATTGGCTATAGGGTCAATTTCTAAAGATATTCTTAGTTGTAAATGAAAAACATGAAAAGATCGGCAAACGTTTCGGCTACAAAAGACTCTTCAGTGCCAAATAATAATAGTCATGCAATTACTAATAATATTTTCAAAGATTATATTCATTATAAATTGGGAAAAAAATGCAACGACATCCTAAGCTTTATTTTTATTTTAAAAAAATTAAAATAAAAAAGTATCGAAATTTTTAAAAAAAGTTAAAAATATTTTTGATTTTAAAAAATAAAGGCTACATTTCGAATCATTCAAATTTTTTACTCCACTCGAAAGGTCGTAAAAAAGCCTATCGAATACGTTGAGGTCAAATTTTTTTATGCCATAAAAACTTAGTTATATATAT
>JBAGKK010043136.1:0-10421 GCA_037177015.1 Euceroptres primus | reverse complement strand
TATATACATACTGCCGTCCAAAGTAAAAAGATACATAAATGACATTGTCGCTTAGGTCGATTTTTCCATTGCTAGGTTTAAGAGAATAACCCCAAACCACAAAGTCACTTACGTATCTTTTTACTTTACACGGCAGTATACTTGATTTACTTTGAAGCAAAGTAATGCAAAGCCTGGAGTTTTTTCAATTTTCATATTATTTCCTATTTTTATTTATCTCTACTTTTTTATAAATATTTTGATATTACATTCATCGCTTGAAATAAGGCCGGCAACGGGGGTAGACGGCCTTAAATTCAATTCTATTAAAATCCAGTTTGAACCTGATTTAAAGCGACGGGCGAGCACTCTTATTTCAACACTCAGGACCGCGTATATAGTCTCTGAACGCACAAAAGTAAATGCGCAGAGAGTCGCGATGTAAACAACTTCTTTCGGCCCTGACTGCTCGAGCTATGGCGCCGTCGCGGGACGCTCAGGGGCGGGGGACAGAACCAGTCGAGCGTTAACGACCATGAAACCGGCCTTAGTTACAGCGGCCCGAAATCCAGCGATAGGTGTATATAATGAATAAAAGAGACTATTAACTCTTAATCTTTATTTACCTTACGTGAGTCTTTATATACAATCCTAAATATGTGAAGAATCCAAGTGAAATTCATTCATATAGGAATGGGGACGTCCTTGGCGACGAGAACCAGAATCTGCTCAGTGCTCAGACACCAGTTGGCGATATTCTTTGAAACCTTGCACCAATTTTCTCCGTACTTTGGTTCGGCTGTGATGCAGCGTCTTTTCACGTCTTCTTGTTGTTCATCCGTCCCGTGGAGGTTTTCGAATTTATAAAAGTACGCCCACGCATCGCCTAAATCTGGCTTTAACTTTACCGTTCGATTGAACCAATCTCTACACTTTGAAACCTTGCTCTCGCTCCAAAATAATCTGAAAAAGAAAATCAATAAATTATAAAAACTCAAGTTTGTCATTAAATGAAACTAATTGTTAAATGACCGCATTATCCATTTCCTAATATTCTAAAATCTAATTTAAATAATTCTATTATAATAAATAACCAAACTTGAGACGTACTTGGAAACAGCGAGAAGAACATGTGCGTCGTGTTCACACTTTTTTAAAGCATCGACGCTTTTCATCTTTCGTTGTGGCCTTGACTCCATGAAAATAGCTTCCGCCCAAAGTAATCCTGAATTGGGACATTCTTGCAAAGCCTTTGCCATTAACGTGTGAGCCATGCTGTGAGTGGCTACATTCTGATTTTCGATTCTGACAGCTTCGAGCCAAAGTTCGTCATTTTTAGGATTTCGCAGTCTCGCTTTTTCCAAAACTGAACGAGCCTTTGTCACTCTTCCTGACGTGCATTCTAAATGGGTTAAAAGTCGCCACAAGGGAATTGAATTTGGACACTTTTTTATCTGCAAATAACAAAATATGTATTAGTGACCTAAAAATAAATTTAGTTGAATGAATATTAAAAATCTTCTTACCCCTTGATTATAAGTCAAAAGAGCCTGATCTTTCATATTTTGTTGTTCTTCAATTTGGCCCTTCATCAACCACAACTTGGGAAAGTCATCAAACATATCGAGTGCTTCGTTCAATAGTTTGAGAGCATCTTCCAAGTTATTCAGTGCCCATTCCAGTTTTGCACTCTTCATCATAACTCTCGGCGTTGGTGCGGAAGCCCTAGCTTTGGCAAGTAGACGTCTCGCTCTTTCATATTCCGAATTCTCAGATTCCAGTTTCACAGCCGCCAACCAAATTTCCTCTGAATTTGGATTGGCCTGGAAAGCTAGAGACAATATTCCCCTCGCTGCTGGAACGTCGCCCTATAACAAAGCAGAAGAAGAAAATTAGATGTAATTATAATAATTTATAATCTCAAGTTTATTGAAATTGTTTTTCTAGAATTTTGAGAAATACTTACAGCCAGCCATTTTGATTTCGCTCCCATGAGCCAAAGGACTTCGCTCTTGGGACAATGAGCAACGGCTCGCTGCAGTAAAGCCTCTAGGGATTCCCTCGTTCCATAAGTTTTCTCAAAATAAGCAGCTCTCATCCAAATTGACTTCTTACTGGGAAAAGTACTCAAAGCGTAGGCGTAGACTGCTCTCGCACATTCCAAGGCTCCTTGTTGAGCGCACTGTAAACAAATTTCTGGTCGTTCAAAGGACAATTTGGATTTAAAGATATAAAGTTGGAATTAAAGATTAATTTTAAATTACCGTCTCAGCATCTTCCATCCAAGTATGTTTCCTGTCCTCTTCTTCAACTCCAACCCCGATGACCGACTTGATAATAATCTGGCAGCAATGAACAGCTCCAGCTTTCTCAGCCTCCATAGCTTCCTTGAACCAGTGCTCCCTGTTAATTTCCACTCCATTCGCGCTCAAGGAAGAGATTGCTCGTTCAATAATCTTTTCCACCATGTGTTTATTTCCATTCGCCTCTTCAAGCTTTGCTGCTGTCGTCCAAATTTGCCGATCTGTGGGAATATTTTCCCTTGCCTTGTTTAGAACTTTACGAGCATTGTCATAGGTTTCCAATCTCGCTAAGGCGAGCCATAAATCGACACTTGTTGAGCAACATTCGACTGCTCGACTCAGCAAGATCCTTGCGTCTTCTGGCTCTTCCAACTCCACTGCCGCTTTCCATAATCTCACGGAATTTGGAATGTGTTCCAAAGCTTTTCGATAAACTCGTCGCTTCGCTTTGGTTTCCGTTTCCAAATCTGCTGCTTTTATCCAGATTCTAACAGAAGTTGGTATGTGGCGAACGGATTGTGCGATAACTGCTTTTGCGGTATCTGGGGGCTGCAATCTTGCTGCTTCAAGCCACAAATCTTCGGAGGTGGGATTTACCTCGCATCCTTTCATTATTAAATTTCGAGCCGCTTGAACCTTTCCGGTTACTTCTTCTAAGCGAGCGGACGCAATCCAAGCTGGAGGATGATTAGGATTTGTTTCTCGTACAGATTTCAGAAGGAGACGTGCCTTTTTAATGTCGCTGAAAAGAAAAAGTGGATTGAATTAAATTAATTAAATTAAATTAATTAATACTTACTTGATATCTCCACCGTAGGTTGGAATCATACTCTGCAGATCTGTGAGGTACCCCTTGGGATCGACGACAGTTTGTCCTGCGACAGAATCCGAAACTTGACTCAATTTAACGTCCATAAGAGTATTTCTAGCCTGGCCAATTTTCCTCAAATCCAAATCCCCGGTTGGAGTCAACATTCCTGGAGTCGCAACCCCGGGCATCATGGAAGCTAATCCGCTGGTGGGATCTATGCTAGCCGTCGTTTCTCCTCCTAAATTTCTCGCGAGGACAGAATCTGGTAATGGTGTGAATTTCTCAGCCCTTGGATTTCGCTGTTTTCTATTCCTGGCGTCTCCAACCTCGGGGATGTTTTTCCACTCATCTTCAGTAACACTTACCAAGTCACGTTTCAAGTCTGAGAATTGTTGTTGAATTTTGGGACGTTCCTGACGATAACGCTCGAGTTCTTCCCTCAAACGTTTCTCTCTGTACTCTTTGCGTTTTTCATCCATTCGTTTGTCAATTGCTTCGTAGATTGCGTCTGCTTCTTCGTCATCTTTGTCGTAGGGGTCCTGGAAGAAGGAAGGTTTGTTTCATTGGAATTTGTTTTGGAACTTGGGGCACAGTGATTTCTAATGTTGAATGAAATTTAATATGTAATACCTTGCTGAACAAAGAACCACCGTAACCAGAAAACTCGTCATAATTAGAATCGTTCAAGTCTTCTTCGTCTTCTTCCTCTTCCTCTTTCTTTTTTGCACGTTTTGTGGGCGGTGCGTGTCTGTCATCCCTGTAAATTTTGACATATTCAACTATAGCAAACCTAAAATTGGAAAAACTTCCAACACCTTTGATTTTGTCAATTCCATTTGTAAACGATAAATCATTGCGAGTTTACAAACTTACTGCAAATCTCTATTGAATTCTAAACCAATTCCATGAAAATTCAGATATTTTACAGTGTAACCAAGATTTTTAAGTTTGTAAACTTCAAAGCTTTTGAGAATTTACTGTAATAAGAAATAAAAGTAAATTTCTAAAAAATACTTACGAAACATCATTGGCATCTCGAGCAGGTCCAATATCAGACCGTGTTGTGAATCCAGTTGCTCTAAAAAATCCAAAACAAGTTTGAGGTTAGGGACGTTAACAAAATGAATAACTACGCTTTCATTCAATACTAAAGATAGTATAAATTAAAAAAAGATAAATTACCCTCTGCCAACACCGGCAACGTATCCCAAAGGTGCAGGAACACCCAGGAAATGCTTTTTATTCCTTGTTGATAAAGATGCCGAAGGCACTGCCATTTTTCACCAAATTTGGATCTTTCACAAATTTCAATGACTTAAATTACATCACTCGAGTTCAAATGTCACACGATTATATATTTTCAGTTCTTCTAAACCATCTTAAAAGTGTAAATAGAACACATTTCTACTGAAAATAACACAAGGTAAAATCAGACAACGCGTTGATGAACGTCAATCAAAAACGACTGCTACAGCGGAAATTGAGCCAAGTAGTAGATTCAAATCAT
Source organism: Euceroptres primus (assembly GCA_037177015.1). NCBI lineage: Eukaryota > Metazoa > Arthropoda > Insecta > Hymenoptera > Figitidae > Euceroptres > Euceroptres primus. The sequence goes on along the minus strand of JBAGKK010043136.1, from coordinate 5,821 downwards.
GTGCGGATTTTGAATTAAAATTCCAAAATCAGAAATTGTTTAAAACTCCAAAAATTTCTTTGCTACACTTTATTTATTAATTTCGCAAAATTGAAATGAATGGAAATAGTTTTTTGTTGGTGTTTATTGAAACATCTTTGTTTGAATTGACAAAAGTGGATTGTTGAGTTTCTTTCGCAATGATTGGCACCTGAACATGGCTAAGTTAAGCCGCCATCGATTAACAATAATCACCGTCATTTTTTTACAAATTCGAAGGCAGCTAAGGCTGTTTGTCCTTCGTCGCTTGACGAAAATACCTTGGCGAAAGACAATGCAGACACTGTTGATGTCGAGGTCACGTCAAAATAATTTGCAAGGACTGGCAACGTTTCACATCCGTGTTTCAAATTTTACCATTTTGGAAACTTTTGTGATAAATTATAAATTTAATATTTCATAAATAATTAAGTAAAATAGAATAGAATAGAATAGTTTCTTTCTCACATGTACACCTTTCTTACAACACAAGTTGTACACCTTTCTCAGGTTTTTACATTTTTTAAGTCTCCTCCATTCCCTTATAATAAAATACAGTGTACATATTGTAAAACTTAAATAATTAAGTAATATAATATTATAATATTATTATGGTGCCATAATGGACCTGACTTAAAATTCCTATCAAAACTCAGACTTGGGTATTTTGAACAATGAATTTAAAAATTGGTTCACCTTCAGAATCCTAGTTCCTGTAATGATTCATTATTATTAACATAAACTTAAAATTACTACCAAAATTACCAAAATTCTACAAAAATTACTGAATTTTTTAAAATCGTTTTACCATCGATCTTCCCAGCCAGAAAAGGAGCGTCGATACGATGTCGAGAAAATGTATTCTTTTGTGTCTCCAGAATCGACGAATTTTCGACATATATAACGTCGATTCAGCGTCGAATCGACGTTGATTTCAAAATAGTGCGCATTGTGAAAACTATTGTCAAAATTGCTAGATTGTAGTCAATATTCATTTGCAAAGTGTTTTCGAAGCATAAAAAACGTGGTCCAAAACCGACCTAAAATTCGGCGATAATTTCGACTCGACGATCACACGACAATGACGACGTCTAATAATTGATGTCACCATTCTGACTGGGTTGGTTTTAAAAATCTTGTCCTTCTCATTTCCAATTTAGATAAGCTTAGCAATATTTTAAACGAATAACAAATTTCAACCGTGAAGGCCTAAAATTTATTAATAATCTGTATTCAATAAATTAATAATATAAAAAATTTATAAATGAAGTAAAATCAATATTTAATAATTTAATATAAAGTTATAAGAATGAACTTGAATCACTAAACAATTTATTGAAGAAGGAGGAAAAAAATTATTGCTTCTTTCTGATGAATTGAGGCAAAGAGAATAAAAAAATATATAAAAAAACAATGATCGCTCATGTTTGTTGGACGAATAAACCCGAGGCAAAATCCCCCGCACTTTATACTCACCACCACTCTTCTTCGTTCAGATTCTAATCTTAGCCAGACTCCGCGAAGACTCTACTCGAGTTCTGTACAAATTTGTTCTCCACGTTGATTCGCTAAAATACCTAAAATCGTTGCCGAGTGTCAAGAATTTCCTGGATTGAGTTCTTTCCGAGTTCTGGTGAATTTTTATCACTGTTTGGTGAAAAAGAAGTGAATTCGTGATTGTGCCTGTTGATTAATTTAATTAATTTTTTTAGTAGCTTCAGAGATATTTCAGAACATGTAATTTCGAAATTTACAAAACAATGTAGCTAAAATTAAGTTTTAACTCAAATAATTAAAAAATGTAGTTAATTTTTAATTAAAATAATAAAAAATTTTGATTCTTACAGGGAAGAGAAAAAAAACTGGTTTAAGATAAGGAATAAAATATGGCTTACAGTTGGGACAATCGAGTTAATTTTATAGTTAAATTTCTGTATGGTTAGTATGATAACAATAAATTACTTAGAAGTGTAACTGAATTTCTTACGACTTTTTACAAAAGAAAAAGAAAGTAAACAAAATTAATCATGATAAATAATAAAATCATAATGAAATATTTTAGAAATGTATCAGGAGAAATTCAGTTTCACCTCTTTTTAATGAGGTTTTGGCAAGAGTTGTGCGTTTATTCTAGAAAATAACTAGTGTTAATAGAAGAAAGTCTTTTAATTTAATATTAAGAGTTATAATTGTGCTAATTTTTCCGGTGCGACTAACAAAAATCATATTTGTTAAATCTTACTACGATTTGTATTTTTTATTATAATTTTGTGATTAATCTGCATTATTTTTTTGTCTAATGTGTCTTTTTGTCTTCATGTCTATGTAATTCAATAAAATTATTTATGTAAAAATAGGTGTAAAAAAAGCATCTTGTGTGTCTAATTTATTAATTCGTTATCAGAACAGCTTCTTGCACTCCTGCGTTATTTAGCTACTATAATTAATTTTTCAAATCGCATGGAAAATAGTTTGTAAATAATGTAGTGTTTAAATAAAAAATTTGTTGAAAAATAATTATTTTATTTTAATTAATTGAATTTAACTGATTTAATTTATAAAAACGATTAATTTTTATAGATGTGCTGTATTAAGAATTGAGGATACTGGATTATAGGGCGTAACAATTAGTGGTTGTTATTCTCTTGCCAAATGACAAAGAATCTCGGTCATTACAGCGCGCAAACACAAAAATAAAAGCACACATTAAGAACTATATATATTTAACGTTAAAAAACAGTCTTTGCGACTGCAATTATGAGGAAAGTGGGAAAGAAGTTTTCAAAAAACTTTTCCTACTTATGAATATGAAGAATTTAATTTTGTATTAAATAAATGTACATAATTTATATAGATATTTTAAATTAACCAACTTTTCAGATATAGACAACAATGGAATACTGGATCAACATGATTTTGAATGTATGGGTTTAAAAATGACTCTCATTGAAGGAAAGGGAGAATTTCACCAAAATAGGTATCAAGAAAATCTACACATAATGCTTTCATTATGGGAAGAAATTGCAGAACTTGCAGATTTTAATAAGGTAAATAGAATCAAGTGTAAAAAAATTTTTTAATTTTTGATTTAAAAATAATAATAATTAGATTAATTTAAACACTGCTTGTTTATTAAAAAATTAAAATTCTTATATGGAAAATTGCTAGTGGTCAAAATTTGCGTCACATATTTCGTATAGAAATAGTGTTGAAGGTATAGATAATAAATGTCGTATTTTCGTACTTGAATTCATTCTAAGCAGACGTCATCTATCACATTTGTTTTGCAATTTATGCCATCGATTTTTGCGAGACCGTGAGACAAAACCCTACTGTAGTCTCTATTACTTCTAAAGACGTAAAAACAGAAATAAATCTCGAAATAAAATGTTTTATTTTTTTTAAGAATAATTTTTTTAAATTAGTTTTAATTCAAAATTGTTTTTCAATTCTTTAAAGTCGATTGTCGTTGGAGTTTCAATTAGTTTCTATTCTATTCATCCTAATTTAATATCAACAATTAGAAATAGAAAAACATTTTTAATAATAGGAAACCTTATATTTCAAATTTTAAACAATCAAAATAACCGTTTGTTTTATTTGGAATAATCTGTACTTGTAAAGAGATATATATTTCTGTCAGCGCAGATAATGTACGTATTTCGAGTACATTAACACTTGGCTTAAATCCAGAAATGCGATTCTACAACATTTCCGACCCCTTATTTATCTCAAAAAACGACAATATTTTTAATTCAATATTTTTCATTTGGGAGCTGAAATTCTAAGCTTTTTGAGAATGAGTTTTGTGACAGCGATAATTAGGTTTAAAATGAGTCACGACCGAAAACTACTAACGATGCTGGGATTTTGACTCTTGCTTAGAACAGTAGTATTTAACAATTTGAAAATTTTTCACTCACAATCAGTCCACTGACGTCAAAGAATATTCAAAATAAATGTAATAAAGATAATGAATATTATTATTTAGTCAACTTTTTTCGTAAACAAGAAAAGTTTTTCTGTCAGTCTTGCATATTTTTTAGGATGGAATCGTGACGAATGAGGAGTTTAAAAAAGCCGTGCAAATGAGTTGCGTCGGCCGACCATACCATGAATTTCCCCAGGCGATGAAAATGTTCATCGACAGCCATTTTAAATTAGTTGACTTGAACGGTGAGAGTTTTATATTTTTAAAACAAACTTGGGAAGAAAGTTTCATTGAATTTTATTGTAAATTTATTTTTTAGATGACGGTGTAATAGCAGTTGACGAATTTCGTTACAACTGCGTGACGAGAATTCCTGTCGACAACGTCGACATTCTCGATGAATCTTATCAAAACCTTTTAAATGTTTGTAAACAGTATAGCAGTAATTTTATTCCTTTAAAATAGCCTTGAAAATTATATTTTAATTTCTTTTTTAATAGGATGACGATAGAAGAAGGGGTGGAATAACTCTATCCCGTTATCAAGAACTATACGCGCAATTTTTAGGAAACCCAGACGAAAAGTGTCCAGCAGTTCATCTGTTTGGTCCATTGCACGAACTATGTTGATTTTATATAAAATAAAAATAAAAATATAACCTCATGCATACGTACAAAAGACAGGTTTAATATTATATTTAATTTCATAATCAAGAAGTATTCTATCGTTGAATAAATTGATATATTTTAGCTAAATTGTTGTTTCATTACCAGAATGTACAATATATGTACCCAGGAAACACAGAAACCGATTGAAATGAATTGAATCGTATTTGAGGTCTTATAAAATGTGTATTTGAAATGAATCGTAAAACGCCACACGGAAAAAATAAGTCAACGAAATTTTACCTGACTGCACTCAGAAAAAAGTTTGTTTGAATCAAATAAAAAAAATATGTTTGATATCATATTAATGTATTATTGAAAGAAACAAATTTTTTGTTTCAATTAACAAAACACTTATTTCATTTTAATAAATGAAACATATTTACCTTATTAATCGAAACAAATCATTTTTTTGGTACAATTTGTTCGATTTAAATAAAGGATTTGCTTAAATTATGTAAATCCATTTGAGTTTATACAAATATTTGTTTGATTTAAATAAAAATTATAATCCGCATACGATAATTCTTTAGTAAAGCGCTATAATAGCACAGAAGGATCTTTCTTATAATAAAGACTACAATCATACTGAATAGCAAGGCGTCTGAAACATGTTACAGTACCGTCGTTACGCATCCCGCCCATCCCGACAGGTAGTCTAAAAAAAAGTAATGTCTTACACTTAATTAACACTTCTTAATCACAGAATTGAAAATTTTTTAAAATTATTTGTAAAATTGAATAAAGTTTAAAAAACAAATTCTTTAATTAATTTAAAACAACAAATGGTTAAAGCAAACAAGAACTTTATTTAATTTAAACAACAGATTTATTCAATCTTTATTAAACAGTTATCGACGAAGTTTTAGAAAGCAGTCCAATTTTTGTAATAAAATTATCCAGATTTTAAAACGTTTCGAATAAATGATAATTTCCTAAACACAGGCGTGAATAACTGGGGTACGAGTTGCCAAAGAATTCGTTGACTGTCTTCCAGTCATTTCATGGTTGCGTGTTAGTGACGTTAATAAAGAGGCATTGAAGGAAGCAAAAAACAAAAGTCCAGAAATTAATAAATTAAATTAAAATTAAATTTCATCACATTTTTCACATTATTATATATTATATCAGGCCTGTCCAAGTAGGAGCGTGCCATCCCAAAACAGATGTTTCGCCTTCCCTTCCAACGCTGCTTCTTCAGCTAAGA